>CAHIKZ030002048.1:145000-177500 GCA_903632075.3 Acanthosepion pharaonis | reverse complement strand
TTTTCTGGGGTTTTTTTTTCTTTCTTTCCTTTCTCTCTCGTTTTCATTCTTTCTTTCTTTGGTCCTTTTCCCGCTGTCTAAGGTCTTTGATTTTTTTGTCATTCCGTCTTCATTTATATTTTCGCTTATACTTTCCTTCATATACTGCCCAACATTTCTATTTTATTTATTTCTTCCTTCCTTCTATTATTTCTTTCTTTCTTTCTTTCTTTCTTTCTTAACGTATTTATTTACCTCTTCGTATTTGACCCAAATTACTATCTAAATTTTTCTTTCTTTCTTTTTTCTTTCTTTATGTATTTATTTATTTATTTCTTCCATCATTTCTTTCTTTTTTTCTGTCTTTCTTTTTTTCTTACCGTATTTATTTCCTTCTTTTGTATTTGACACACCTTTACTATTTTAATTTGTTTCTTTTTTCTTCATTTGTTTCTTTGTATATTTCTTTCTTTCTTTCTTTTCTTTCTTATTTATTTATTTATTTATTTATTTATTTATTTATTTCTTACCGTATTTATTCAAGGAAAATGTAATTGTCCCAAATTACTATTTTAAATTTCTTTCTTTCTTTTTCTATCTATCTTTCTTTCTTACTTTTTCTTTCTTTCTTTCTATCTTTCAATCCTCTTTCTTTCCTCCTTTCTTAGCGTATTTATTTATTTTCTTCTTTTGTATTTGACCCAACTTTCAATTTTCTTTCTGTTTTTCTTTCTTTCTGTCTTACTGTCTTTCTTTCCTTCCTTCCTTCCTTCTTTCTTTCTTTCTTTCTTTTCTTTTTAACTTTCTTTCTTTTCATCTTTCTTTCATCCTCTTTCTTTTCCTCCTTTCTTAGATTTATTTATTTTCTTCTTTTTATTTTGACCCAACTTTCAATTTTCTTTCTTTCTTTCTTTTTCTTTCTTTCTTTTCTTTCTTTCTTTCTTTCCTTCCTTCTTTATTTCTTTCTATCTTTCTTTCCTTCCTTCTATCTTTTTTTTTTGTCTTTTTTTCTTAGTGAAATTTAAATCAATTTTCTTTTGTTTTTAATTTTAATTTTTTTCGTATTTATTTATTTATTTACTTTTTTCCTTGAATTTATTTTCCTTTTTTTTCTTTCTTTCTTTTTTTCTTCTTCTGTTTAGTTTCAAATTAAAAATTATAATGTTTTATTTTATGAAAGTATTTATTTATTTATATATATATTTGATATTTCAAATTGTCCTCAATTTTTCATCAGAAATAACTGTTTGTTACAAATAAATTAAAATTACTGTTTGTTGGCAAGTAGCGTCCTTCGAGAGACGCGGACGTCACGTGATATGGAACGTCACTGTTCAGATATTCCTAACTTAAATCTAACTGTCATAAATATTTTTAAAAAATATTTTTTTACTATATCTAAAAAAAATTGCTTAGCTATTGAAATATTTATAAAGATTTAAAACACCTAAGTCCCTATTCAACCCTAATTTATGTGTATTTAATTTTAAAATCCAATATGTTTCTTTTTTTTTTCTGCGTGTGAATGTGGAAGTAAAATCGGAATCTATTAATAAACATTTGCAGTTTTCTAATGTGTGTCCTGATTGATTGTAGTGTTTAGCTATGGGGGAATAAGGGTTGTTTTGACGTATTGTTTGTTTATGGTTATTAAAACGAAATCTAAAATTGTTTCCAGACTCACCAATATATCCACTATTAGGACATAAGTTGCAGAATAAATAATAGATTACGTTATGGGTATCGCAGGTGAGGTTAGGTGGCTGTATCCTGATATTGGTGTTGGGTACGTAAAATGTATTAGCTATTACTAAATGTTTGCAAACTAAGCAACGAGGTTTGTTACATTTGTAATTTCCTGTTTGTTTTCTATTGTTTAGATATTTGGTAGAGGTGAGGATAGCTGATAAGTTAGGTGATTGTTTCATTGCATTTATGGGTGGTTTATCGAAAATGTCTTTGATCTTGTTGTCTAATTGGAGGTTCTTGTAATCATTTTTTAAATTGTGAATAAGTGTGTGGGAATATTGATTGTGGTTAAAAACCATGGGAATCCGATTGTTGTTTTTATTTTTTCTTGTATGTGAGAAGTGTGTTACGATTTATCAGGATAGTTTTATTTAGTGCTTCTTTTATTATTTTTATTGGGTATTTGCATTTTAGGAATTGTTTTGTTAAGTTATTAATATTGTATAGAAAATCTAAATGGTCTGAGCATATGCGTTTGGTTCTAAGAAATGAGCTGTATACAATAGATTTTTTTTTAATTTAAAGGGATGACAGCTGTTAAAGTGCAGGAATTTATGTTGGTTTGTGGGTTTGTTGTATAGACTGGTAGAAAGTGTATGTTTGTTTAATTTTATCATAACGTCTAAGAAAGGGATGGATGTGTATGAGTGCTCCATGGTAAATTTAATTGTATCGTGGAAATTGTTGCAGAAAGTGAAAAAGGTTTTTAATTTTTCTGATCCATGAGTCCATAATAAGAAAATGTCATCAATATATCTAAAAAAATGTGATGGTTTATATTCCGAATTGTCTAGTATCTTCTTTTCTAGAATGTGCATAAAGATATTAGCATAACTAGGTGCCATTTTTTTTGCCCATTGCTGTGCCACTAATCTGTAAATAGTGTTTGTTGTTGTATTTAAAATTATTATGTTTAAGATGAACTTTATTAATTGGCATATATCTGTAATTTGGTAGTTAGGTAATTTTTTTTTTACTAAGGAACTCATAGCAAGCTGATACTCCTTCAACATGTGGAATGTTCGTGTAAAGGGACGAAACATCCATCGTTACTAGGATTGTATCATGGTGGACTAAGTTAATGTTTTGTAATTTGCTGAGAAAGTCAGTAGTGTCTCTAATATAACTAGGTATGTCAGGCAATAAAGGTTTTAGGATATTGTCTATGTACCCAGATATAAGTTCTGTGAGGGTGCCAATGCCTGATATTATGGGTCTACCAGGTGGCATGATTTTTTTAAGGGTTTTTGAAATTTCATAGATGTTCTCTTCATTATTTGATTGTGTAATTTGATGTGGGTCGGATGAAAAAGTGTTAGGGTGTTTTTCTGAAATGATTTTGGGGAGTTTATGTAGTTTTGGGATAGTGTAGAATGTTGCTGTTTTAGGGTTCTCAGGAATAAGAGATTTTATGGTATTTTTTTATGTTGTAGTTCAGGTTCTGAGTGAGAAGTGATAATTCTGTTTTGAATGTGCTAGTTGGGTCTAGAGGTAAGGGTACATAGAATCTGTTATTTTTGAAGTTGTGATTCTGCTTCTTTAATGTAGTGGTTAGTGTCTAAGATGGTTATAGCTCCGCCCTTGTCGGCTGGTACGATAATTATGTCTCAGTTGTTTTTTAAAGAAATAGATGGCTTGGTGTTCTATTTTGGATAAGTTGTATTTTTTATCTGGTGTCCTTTGTTTTTTAATGAAGTAATCCATGTGTTGTCTGGCTTTGTGGGCATATTGATCCAAGTGTTTATCACACGTCCGCTTGGTGGGGTCCATATATTGTTCTTCGTCGGAGGAAGTTTGGAGCATGATTGGTTAGCGCTGTTGTCTGTATTAGAAGTAGGTTTGTTGTCTGAGAAATATTCTTTTAGTCTCAGTCTACGAAGGTATTTTTCATATCGTTTTTTTAGAGGTTTTAGTGGTTGTGAGGGGCAGAATGATAATCCTTTATTTAATAAAGGGTTTCTCCTTGGGTGAGAGTTTATTTAGATAGGTTAGCGATGTGGTTGTCAAGAGGTAGTATTGGTGTAGTGAACATAATGAGATCTTCGTGGGATCTGTTGTATTAAATAATCTTTCAGGTAAGTTATGTTTGTTTGGGGTCCTCAAATTATAGTTTATTGAGTTTTTAGAAAAATAAATATACACTGTGTCAATTTTTTTGGTTTATATAAATTGAGTGCTTTTTTACTTGAGAGTATTGAATTGATAAATATGTTTTATTTAGAGAATAACTTATTTTTTTTAGATAAGTTCATGTTAATTGATTAATTTAATGTAATAATTATACTGCAAATTTATTTTATTCTAATTATAATTTTTTTTTGCAATTTAATAAAACTATAACTAAAAAGAATTTTAAAATTCTTTTGTAATGTATTGAAAGTCATTAAAATTGCAAATGTTTATTAATATGAAAAAAAATTTTTCTATGTATCCAATTAAAAACTTTTTTTTTTTTCCTTTAAAGGATGAAAAAAATATGTATATAGAAAAATTTAAATTAAAAATTTTTTAAATATTTTTAAAAAAATTTCTTTATTTATTTATATTTTTTGTTTTTTATTTGCATTGCCTGATATCTTCACAGAAAAATAACTGAAAATTCCATTTTTACGTCCGCGTGTCTTTGTTTTTCCTTCAAAAATTTTAATTTTTATTTATTTAATTTTTAATTTTATTTTAATAAAAATTAAATTAAAAATAAAATTGAATGAAATTTAAAATTGGGTTTAAAATAAACAAAATTTAATTTGAAACTTTTTTTATTATTATTTTTTTTCAACTTAAAGACAGGTGTTTAAAATGGTTTAATTCTGTTTTTATTTTTTTTTGAATTCTGAATTTGAAAAGAAATAATGTATTTGTTTTTTTTTACTATAATATATATATTTATTTTTTATATATTTATTTGATTTTGGAAAAATTTTCTAAAAAATTATTTTAAAAACTTTCAAATATATTATGAAAAACTTGTTTTATTTTTTTTTTTTTAAAATAAAAATTTTTATTCTTAATTTTTTTACTAAAAATGTGCCTTTTTTTTTTTTACAAAATATCTTAAATTTACACGTATTCTCCGTTTAATTTTGGTAAGGTGAAATTCAATGAAAAAAAAAACTGACACAGTGTATATTTTTAAAAACCAAAACTCAATAAACTAATTGTTAATGAGGACCCCATTTTTAAACACAAACTTAAAATTTAAAAAGATTATTTAATACAACAGAATCCCACGAAGATCTCATTATGTTCAAATTTATTTAAAAATATTTTACCTAACATTTAAAAATCGAAACCCATTAAATACAGACAACAAACCTAAATATTTTTAAAACAGAAAAACATTCTGCCCCTAAAACCAAACCTTTAAACCTTTTGGCCCAATTTGCTTCCTCCAGACTGACGAAAATTTATGTTTCTTTTTTTTCAAAATTTTAAAACATATGGACCCCAATTTAATCATATCCAAACTTCCTTTTTAGAACAATATATGGACCCCACCATATATACGTAACCAACACTTGGATCAATATGCCCACAAAGCCAGACAACACATGGATTACTTCTTAAAAACAAAGGAAAGGACACCAGATAAAAAAATACAACTTATCCAAAATAGAACACCAAGCCATCTATACTCTTAAAAACAACCGAGACATAATTATCGTACCAGCCGACAAGGGCGGAGCTATAACCATCTTAGACACTAACCACTACATTAAAGAAGCAGAATCACAACTTCAAAATAACAGATTCTATGTACCCTTACCTCTAGACCCAACTAGCACATTCAAAACAGAATTATCACTTCTCACTCAGAACCTGAACTACAACATAAAAAAATACCATAAAATCTCTTATTCCTGAGAACCCTAAAACAGCAACATTCTACACTATCCCAAAACTACATAAACTCCCCAAAATCATTTCAGAAAAAAAAACCCTAACACTTTTTCATCCGACCCACATCAAATTACACAATCAAATAATGAAGAGAACATCTATGAAATTTCAAAAACCCTTAAAATCATGCCACCTGGTAGACCCATAATATCAGGCATTGGCACCCTCACAGAACTTATATCTGGGTACATAGACAATATCCTAAAACCTTTATTGCCTGACATACCTAGTTATATTAGAGACACTACTGACTTTCTCAGCAAATTACAAAACATTAACTTAGTCCACCATGATACAATCCTAGTAACGATGGATGTTTCGTCCCTTTACACGAACATTCCACATGTTGAAGGAGTATCAGCTTGCTATGAGTTCCTTAGTAACAAAAAAAATTACCTAACTACCAAATTACAGATATATGCCAATTAATAAAGTTCATCTTAACACATAATAATTTTAAATACAACAACAAACACTATTTACAGATTAGTGGCACAGCAATGGGCACAAAAATGGCACCTAGTTATGCTAATATCTTTATGCACATTCTAGAAAAGAAGATACTAGACAATTCGGAATATAAACCATCACATTACTTTAGATATATTGATGACATTTTCTTATTATGGACTCATGGATCAGAAAAATTAAAAACCTTTTTCACTTTCTGCAACAATTTCCACGATACAATTAAATTTACCATGGAGCACTCATACACATCCATCCCTTTCTTAGACGTTATGATAAAATTAAACAAACATACACTTTCTACCAGTCTATACAACAAACCCACAAACCAACATAAATTCCTGCACTTTAACAGCTGTCATCCCTTTAAATTAAAAAAAATCTATTGTATACAGCTCATTTCTTAGAACCAAACGCATATGCTCAGACCATTTAGATTTTCTATACAATATTAATAACTTAACAAAACAATTCCTAAAATGCAAATACCCAATAAAAATAATAAAAGAAGCACTAAATAAAACTATCCTGATAAATCGTAACACACTTCTCACATACAAGAAAAATAAAAACAACAATCGGATTCCCATGGTTTTTAACCACAATCAATATTCCCACACACTTATTCACAATTTAAAAAATGATTACAAGAACCTCCAATTAGACAACAAGATCAAAGACATTTTCGATAAACCACCCATAAATGCAATGAAACAATCACCTAACTTATCAGCTATCCTCACCTCTACCAAATATCTAAACAATAGAAACCAAACAGGAAATTACAAATGTAACAAACCTCGTTGCTTAGTTTGCAAACATTTAGTAATAGCTAATACATTTTACGTACCCAACACCAATATCAGGATACAGCCACCTAACCTCACCTGCGATACCCATAACGTAATCTATTATTTATTCTGCAACTTATGTCCTAATAGTGGATATATTGGTGAGTCTGGAAACAATTTTAGATTTCGTTTTAATAACCATAAACAAACAATACGTCAAAACAACCCTTATTCCCCATATAGCTAAACACTACAATCAATCAGGACACACATTAGAAAACTGCAAATGTTTATTAATAGATTCCGATTTTACTTCCACATTCACACGCAGAAAAAAAAAAAACATATTGGATTTTAAAATTAAATACACATAAATTAGGGTTGAATAGGGACTTAGGTGTTTTAAATCTTTATAAATATTTCAATAGCTAAGCAATTTCTTTAGATATAGTAAAAAAATTTTTTAAAATATTTATGACAGTTAGATTTAAGTTAGGAATATCTGAACAGTGACGTTCCATATCACGTGACGTCCGCGTCTCTCGAAGGACGACTACTTGCCAACAAACAGTAATTTTAATTTATTTGTAACAAACAGTTATTTCTGATGAAAAATTGAGGACAATTTGAAATATCAAATATATATATAAATAAATAAATACTTTCATATTTTAAAAATTTGAATCCATTTGTCCTTTGTTGTGTTTTATTATGTTTGGTGTGGCGGTTAGAAATTCTCCCCTGTTTCTGTTTTGGAATGACACCCACAACCACCACCATACCAATTAACACAGATCAATAGACATACCAGTACTGTTACTTACACTGCCATCATTCTCATATGTATACAAAAAATATATTTCTTTCACTGATATTAAACATTGTCCAATAACTATCTGCGCGTATTATATATATATATATATATATATATATATATATATATATATATATATATATGTATGTATGTATGTATGTATGTATGTATATAGGTAGTATATTTTCATTCAAGCAAGTTTTGATTAATAATTTTTTCCCAAGTAATTTCAATCTCATTTGAGACGATCTTCAGGCGGTTAAAATATATGTGGACGCGTATACAGTATTCTTCATACAATATTTTTCACTGTTCATTTACACCGTTCCAAATTGTAATATCCATGGGGGTCAACTTTGTAATTTTTATTTTAATATTTAAAAACGAAAAAGATCTATAGTTTTTTAGTTATAGTAATTTAATTTATTGTTTTTTTACATGTTAGCCCCCTGCATATGGTCTCAGATGAGATTGAAAGTACTTGAAAAATAAAAAATATTTGAAAGATATATATATATATATATATATATATATATATATATATATATAGAGAGAGAGAGAGAGAGAGAGAGAGAGAAATAGATAGAAAGGGAGAGAGAGAATTAGATAGAGAGAGAGAGGGATATGTATTGGTGTGCAATACATATCCCTCTTTCTCCGATAAATATGGCTGCTTCTCCACAAGTCTTAACTATTATTACCGTGTAACCCGGATATAAGAGACCCGCATATAAGAGAAACCCGGATATAAGAGAGATTTTCTCTGGTCCCAAATTAGAGCCTGTGTTAATGTATATAAAATAGACCAAACCCGGATATAAGAGAAACCCGGATATAAGAGACTTCTCCGGTCCCGACAACTCTCTTATATCCGGGTTACACTGTATAACCAAATCGTATGTGTGGGTAGTGTAACGGTTCAGTTCTAACCTGAATCCTGGACCCTCTTACGTCGAAATTGACAAAAGAATATAATCGATACTGACCTGGAATCTTGAATGCGGTCACTTTCTCAACGTTGTGACATGGCTTCCTCTGTCTTTTCTACAATTATTTTAATGGCAATTGTTAGGATGAGCTGTTCTCATTATTGAGTCGACTGCATGAATTTAAGTGTGCTACTAGATGGCCAGCTAGATCTCAAACTTTTTACTGCTGAACTATCTAGATTCAACCACCGCTAATATGTTTTTTCTCGCACTTCTTGCTTGTTGAACTCTCCCCCGATTTCTTGATTCCCTGCTGCCTACAATATCTCAAAATTTAAATGTAACGCCTATTCGCATCTTTTGTCTTCCTGTATCCATTTCTTTTATTGTCTTTTTCGTCACTAAAATCTTCTCATTCACATTCATTCTCTGTAACCTCTTGTCTCCCAGTGGCTCCAACGAAATGATTAATACATACATACATACATACATATATATATATATATATATATATATATATATACATTTCGTATATCTTGGCAGCATGTGTTCATTAACACATGTCTCATTACATTGGGACTTGTTTTGTCTACTTATTTTTAACAGGATCCACTCGTAATTCAGGACAAGTTTGTTATTATTCTTATTAAAAGAAGAAAGAAAATTACCATAGTGATGCGTATTCAGTTTATTCCGAATACTTTCGGCATTAGCATAATGTCGTCATAAGTGTCTTGATTTTTCTAAGACAAAAAATTGTTGTCTTCATCATTTTTCTAATACCAAATTGTGTTCATCTGAAAATTAAATTTTTACATGTGAAGTGAAAAACGCTAAGTTTATGTACTGTATAATTTTTTAAATTTTATCATGTAGATACACGTGTTAATGTCAATGGAGATAACTAAGTTATTGAAATATCTAAGTATCTTTAAAAATGAAAAACTATTTGAAACTTTTAGTTAAAACCTAGATATTTTAAACTATCTAATGTAAACATTTTAAAACATGTGTGCAGTATTCATAATTAATTTTAATACGGTTCGGTTTTAATTTTTTAATATAGTTTCAAGAATTTTTAGTTTATGTTTATTATTTTCATGAAAAAATATAGGCGTAATTTCACCAAGAATTGCGAATGTGGACTGTTGTAAATGTTGAGAGATATTAGCTCCATCATTCAAATTGTACTGTACATAATCTTAGCGTTTTTCACTCCAGATGAAACCAGCAATTTTGTTTTATAAATATGATAAACAGAGCAATTTTCGTCTTAGGAAAATAAAATCTAATGACGACATTGTGCTGATGTCGAAAATACACGAAAATATACGTCAACATGATAATTTTTTTCTCCCTTTAATGAGAATACCAAGAAACCTGTCCGTAATTACGAGAGGATCCCATTAATAAGTAGACAAAACTCGTATAGATTATTTTATGATTATTGTCTTAATAAGGGGGTGTAAAGCGAGAGAGAGAAATAGAGATTAACGGGATAGAGACATAGTTTTGCACAAACTGTGACAGGGAGCTATATAAAAAGATAAAAGCTGATTATTTAATAGGTACATTCTCTATGTTTTTTATATGCTTGCTGACACAGTTATCACATTTATTTACATTCTTTCGCTCAAAATTCGACACAATAAGACAGGTACACATACAATTACTATGAGAATGAATTACACGTCAACTATGGTGAGCTAGAGAAGAAACTGAGGAACTAAATATAAGTTAGTTGAAAAGTAATAGCCGCAAACCAGATCGCCTTTAAAAAAGACAAATGTTTAAAACGCTTATCAAATTCTATGTTATGTTTCCGTTTGCGAATTTCAATAGCGCTAACTCGAACATGAGGACTGCAGGGATTTTTTCATCATGCCTTACGAATTCTTTCGAAGAGATTGAAAGATACTTTATCCGAATATCAAATATAACATGTGTATATATATATATATATATATATATATATATATACACCTAGTGAGCCTGACGATCCATTTAGATGAAACCAAGGTAGGTTTGTCTGGCACACTAGGTTTATCTAGGTCTGTCTACGGTTGTATTGAGCTCTTTTTAGTTAGTTGTTTACTCGTATCGGGGTTTTTTCTTTGGGCTTCAAACCTGCATCTGTGCGATTCTTTTCAACAGACTTTCATGTTTGTAGCTCTTTCTTTTTTAAAACTTTTTTTTCCCTCGAGATTGATTTGATTATTGGCAAATCAAAAATTCGAGGGTTTTTCGAAACGAGTATAGTTACCTATATATATATATATATATATATATATATATATATATATATATATATATATATATATATATATATGGTGGGATATGAAGTCAACTCACAGAGGCGACAGTGTATATCATGCTAAATGCTCTTTTCAGGACATGTGCGTTGCGTTTTTGCTCGACTCTCTGCATATACAGGTCAGTGATGCCTTATGGGTTGTCTTTTGTATTGCATTGTGGGTAATCTATTGTATTATTCTAACGGTTATTATAGATAGTCTATAGTATTAATTGTCAACTCGAATCATGTAGATATATTTTGTATAATTAATTTATTACGTATCTTGGTTGATCCTAAACTTTTAACCAAGAATTATGTTATAGCATGCCACATTCGAAGATGGAATTTCGTTTTTAAATAATAAAAGAAATTGACATGATACATTTTACCTACATGAAACATGCAATAATTAGGCAGCGGAATTATGAGGGACATTATCAAGGCAATCTGATAAGATCCATCGGAGTACGAGACAACGCGTCGGCTAAGTATAGTTTTAACTCTTGTCTCTTTATATTCACACACACATAGATGTATGTGTGTGTGTTTGTGTGTGTGTGAGTGTGTGTGTGTGAGTGTGTGTGTGTGTGTGTGTTAAAAGTTGCAGATTATTATTATAAATGTGGAATCAGACGAGATTAAGTGTGCAAAGGCAAAGTTGAGTATTTTTAAAGTATTTAGGCTGCTTTATCTATTTAGGCTAATTTTCCTTAAATGCTGTGTTCCTTCCCAAACAGACGTCTTCATGTTCAGAAATACCTTGCTGGATGTGCTGTTTAAATTTTAAAAAAATTTTAAATTGTGAGAAATTAATATATATATATATATATATATATATATATATATATATATATATAAATATTAGAGAGAGAGAGAGAGAGAGAGAGAGGGACTGGAGAGAGGAGGACGGAAAAGTCGAACAAAACACAACGTACATGGTCTGCTGATTGTATTTAGCATGAAACAGACTGTCGCCTCTGGATGTTGACTTTACTGTCCACTTCAATGTCCAATCTATAACTGATATTAAGTACTTTCACCCATAAATATAGCATACATTAAAACTATAAAATATATATATATATATATATATATATATATATATATATATATATATATATATATATATACTTGTGACTGCATAATAATCAGAGTAACCTTCATGATTTTTTTTGGGAATAAGTGCATATTGTGCTACAGAAAGAAAATGCAATTGCTGATCTATTTTATTCAGGATAGGCACTGGAAGAGAGAGAGAGAGAGAGAGAGAGACATCAACAATTTCTATTCCCCCCACCAAAAAAAAATCAGGGCTAATCAAATGTTTTTAAAGTCAGTTTTTTTAAGTTTAGAATATTCAGCCATTTATACACAAATGAAGAAAAGAAATACATTGAAAATTCGTTTAGACTTCTTCATAGTCTACATAATTTCATCCAGAACACTAGAAAACGACCATTATTCCACGAAGCCCCTAAAACAAAAATAGACATCCATATTTTTTACCAGAACTCATATTGCAATTTTCGTTGTTATTATTGCTTATAATGATAACAGCAAAAATTAAAATATAAGCACCGGTAAAAAATGGATGCTGAAGACATTAAGTCACAGAAATTCATGCACCGATGTCTTTAAGGATATATGGCACAGTGGATAAAGACGTTGGTTAGATCCAGTGACAGGACCCAAAGATTTGTGAGTTCAATACCTGGTTAAGGCAGTGGAGAATTTGGAGAGGTGAATTAACAGGAGATAACTGAAAACTAACATCCATTAGACATGGCACGGGGAACTAGAACAGTCTACCCCAGCGAGCGAAATAAAGGGTTCAGTTCGATATTCCAACCACCTGGAAGTGAACCTGTATCGAATTTGTAATTTAAAGTAATAAGACCATACCAACAGAACGCTTCCTCTGTAGCTAAGTGGTATAGCACGTCAGGCTACATGACGGTTCTGTGTAGGATACAGGTTCGGTGATCACATATTTTCTATGGAATTTCTCGGACATTCAGGCCGGTAAATGTTGCTAATACTGTTTATTATAAACAGAGAATTTACTTAAATGTATGTATCTATACAAGTAACGTATAAACAATATATATATATATATATACTTTTAGTAGACACAAGTATTTGCACAGACACATTCATCTTTTCAACTAATGAAATCAATGTCTACCTGCCTAGATTATCGAAAGTCTTATTACAGGCACCTTTTTTCTATTGTTTTATATTTATATATATATATATATATATATATATATATATATATAGTGTAACCCGGATATGAGAGACCCGGATATAAGAGAAACCCGAATATACGAGAGATTTTCTCTGGTCTCAAATTAGAGCCTGTGTTAATGTATATAAAATAGACCAAAACCGGATATAAGAGAAACCCGAATATAAGAGACTTCTTCTCCGGTCCCGACAACTCTCTTATATCCGGGTTATTGTTATATATATATATATATATATATATATATATATATATATATATATATATATATATATATAAAATGGAGATGACGAGACAAAGGGGAAACGGTACTAAACAACGCATTTTGCCGACGTGAAGTGTGTATTTGGGGTTTGGCTTTTCCCGGTGGTAAGGTAATTTAATTTAATGCGTCTCTTATTCTTAAAAATTCCAAAGCAATTTTGTCTTTGGCATTGATTATAAACTTTTCCAGTTTGTCTCAACATCTACCATAAACTTACATATATGTGTGTCTATGTGTGTGTGAGAGAGTGTGTGTATTCTTCATATTGTTGTAGGTTGACAGGTTTTCTTGTCTGAATTATTTATGATATTATTTTTCTAATATATGTGTATGTATATATGCACCCATACGTGTATATACATGCAGATTCGACGGTGTGTCCGTTTATTTCCTGTCTGCTGACTTCAAGCGCTGGTAACTTCCCTGGTGGCAAAACAACGACGATGAGATTTATTTCAACGACTAATTTACATAGTAAAGAACGCCGACTGCTCTACATTACCCTGCAATTTTATAAGGCAAAGCATATGCAAAAAAAAAAAAAAAGAAAAAAAATTGAAATTAGGCAGATGGGCATTCTCCTAGCAACTTCCCGCCTCTTTTCTTTTTCCCGCCACCATTTCCACTCGTAACTCACATTACCCATAAGTGAACACCACCATCGGCACCATCACTAATAAAATTGACTTCCTTTATAGTATTTACACGACATGAGTTTAGCATCCTGATAAGTCATGAACATCAGGTTTATTTATACATCCATAAGCTCCTCTATGTTTACATACATTTTAATATGAAAAGTACATTTATTCATATACGCATTAAATAATATATATATATATATATATATATATATATATATATATATATATATATATATATATATATATATATATATTATTAATTTTTTCAATTTTCAAAAAAAAATCCGGCTTCCTAAAGATTACCAGGATGTAGACAAAGTAATTCTATCACACAGACACCATTTTTGTACTTGATAATGACTGCGATGTTCGAAAGTACTTGAACAAAATATGAACTTTGGATAGTTTATCCACAACTTACTCAAAACCTGATTCGAAAATTGAAAAAATATAATCGAAAAATCAACACACAAATCTTATCCTATTTTTTAAAATCAATCTTATATACATATATATATATCGAAAACTATGACATATTTTACATTGAGTGCCCATTGTTCGGTGTCATAGGGTATCAAAGATACATAATGTTAAAATTATATATATTTGAAGAAATTGCTAGCTTTAAGAAAACCATTTACGCACAGACGTTAAATTTTTATATATGAACTTTTTATTTTATTAAATAGTGATATTTTCATGAAACAATAAAAAAAGATGATGTAGGTTCGATTTCTGTCGGAGGCACAATTTTTCTTCTCAATTTAGATCGGTTGTTATTAATTTTACTGTTTAATAAAATAAAAAATAAGAGTTACAACTCAAACAATGTGTACCCACTAAAAATAACGGTTATGTGCATATTTGGGTAGACCTATCTATATACCTATACATGTGTATAATTTGATGTGTATGTAAATGTGTGTTCATACAGTTGTGATTAATTTTATTATTTACATAATAAAATAAAATAAAAATTAACAGAGACAGCAGCTCAAACACATGTACCCAATAAAATAACGTTTATAGAAATAAAAAGATATAAATTCTTAGAATTTTTAACATGTCTCCTTTAGCATATTATTTTGACTTTGACTTGTCAATCAGGATCCGTGGCCTAACTGGTAGAGACACGATTAAGAAATGGTTTCTCTGAGGTATAAAAGGGATGCAAGACGATTCCTGTCGAAGGCAGAATATAAACTCACCTACCTGTATGTGTTTGTGTTTGTGTGTGTGTGTGTGTGTAATATTTAGATGCGAATGAATTATGTTTGTAGAAAGTAAATATGAAATAATAAGAAAAGGAAAACTTCTTTACCGAGGCGTTTCTTCCCCAGACGTATTTTATGAAAGTCAATGTAAGGATCTTATTTTGCAACAAGTACTTCTAAAGAGAAGTAAAAATATCGCTAAGTTTTTAAATATGTTTAAATATAAGAAAGTTCAGAAATATTTCTTCAGTGAAATTCAACGTAAACTATGGAAGATGCTAGTTGGCGCAATTTAATGCCTAATAAACTAAAATAAGTAAATATTTTTACCGCTGATTTTTTTATAATGCAATTCTTATTCTATATTTTATTTTGGCTTGAAATATTAATTTATATATTTATTTATTTTAAATCTTAGAAGGTTTTGATTTAACCGTTTTCTTTTAAGTTTTGGATATTTTTTTATCACCCTATTAGGTTGGGAAAGTGTTATGGGGTCCACCCCTTTTTCATACAAGTGGAGTTGACCAGTGTGTACTTGGACTGCTGCCGTTAAATACCCAGAGTCAATCAGAGCAGAGATTGTGATTGAGTTGGAGGTATTTTAATAGTGTGAGGTAACCGCTTGTAGAAGTCATATAAGTTACAAGCACGTAGACTCTAAGGAAGTCCTACTTTGAGACTGTATTTATAGACTGTATATATATTATTATTATTGCTACTAACCACGTTTCTGGATCTACTAAACATATTACCAATTTGTATTATTGTGTAAATACATTTATTTTTTATATCTCATTCCTGCGTTTGTCATTCATTGGAGACCGAATTTCATCTCGGAATCCACAACAGAAAGGTAATGCTTTTATCAAAGAAATATTTCGTCTTCGTATTTATGAGCATTAATTTTAATTTTTTGAAAATTAACAATATTTTTTTTTAAATTCTGTTTATTAATACTTATTGCAAAGCAAAATCCTTACATTTGACTCGATAAAGACCATTTGAGGACGAAACGCTCAGTCGTGAAACGTTTTATTTTTTTTTCTTTATATCATGCATATATATATATACATACAAGGTTTATCAGAAATACTTTTACAAATTTAGAGGCGGGTTCCTTATGAACACATATCCGTAAATCATTCGTATCTAAAGAAAGTTTACGGTAGAATCAGGAGCCCCCACCCACAATTTGTAAATGTATTTTTGGATTGTACCATTGGTGGTACTTTTAATAATTTGTACTTTAAACTTTAATCTTAATAACTCAAATACCAAGGATTTGTGGATATATGTTTATGTGGGCTTTTGTCCTTGTTTAGATATGAGGAGACCGTTCCCAAAGTTTGCAAAAGTATTTTTCATACTCCCTGTATATGACGAAACAAAAAGAAAAAAGTGTCTGAATGGAATTGGTTAGATTATATACCCAAAACACATACATTTTTTTTTAATTTAAACTTCTCAGGGTATCTCGCTTGTGCGTATGTGCAGTTGCATCAGCGTAAACAAACCAAGTTCGATGACGTCCCACTTTGTCATACATCTTTCCTCACTTCCTGATATATAAAAAATGTATACATCATTATGCCATAAAATCCAACTCAGTTAGAAAGGACATCTTTCTCGCATGAACGAAAGCAGACTTAAAAAATCATTCCTCATTGGCCAATTTCTAACAAGCCGTTCAGTTGGAAGACCACTGTTGCGTTTCAAAGACAAACTCAAAGACAATCTGAAGTTATGCAGCATCCCCTTTTCTTCCTAGGAAAACAGAGCGTCAGAGCAAAGAAGATGATGTATGTTCTGCCTCCCACTTTTTTTCTTTTTTTTTAAGCATTACGCCCCGAGCAAGGTGGGAAGCCACTAGGATGCAGGGGGTTGCAGAAGATTTGGAGCGAGAGCAGATAGGAGTGATAGAAGAAAGGATGAGGAGAAGGGTAGTGAATACATCAAGGTAACTGGAGGTGTCGATTGACATTACATTTGAATAGTTGGAGATCATAGCTCTCAGGGAAACAGTAATAGGGAAGGGTGTTCCACAGGCGAGAGGTGAGGATGATATATTGGAGAAAGAGACGGCTAAATTTAAAGTTTCTATAGTGTAAGGGAGAGCAGGATGCCAGCCTCGTAGGGCGCTTGAACTCATGAAGTCCGGGAACCAGTGAAAGCAGCTCATCGGAGCAATTGCCATGAAAGTATTTCTAAAAAAGATAGAGAGAGGATAGGCGCGTCTGTGAGAGAGCAACTGTAGACGAGATGCCAGAACAGGGCCAATTATATTGCATATCCGCCTCTGGATCTTGTCAAGAACTCCGAGGTAAACAAAAGGTGCACCAGACCATATATGGCAGCAATATTCCATGCAAGTGCGAATGGTTGATTTGTATATTTGAAGTATCGATTCCGGGGAGAAAAATTTCCTGGCACGGCACAGAGAGCCAACTTTCCTTGCGGTGGATGAAGCAACTGACTCAATGTATTTGTTCCATTTCAGGTCAGCAATCAACGTGAGACCGAGCAGACGCAGAGAGTTGCTCTCAAAAAGTTGAGCATCAGACATTCTAATGGAGGGCAGAGAAGGATCTCTTTTAAGCGTGGCCGACTTGAACATCAGAATCAACTGCGTGCAAATAATGAAAAAACGTTGGCAGAGTGCTGCTCCTCTCAAAGCCGGCCTAACCTGCCAATATGGCTTTGTCGCACGCAGTAAAGGTAGATCTTGCTGTCCACTCGCGGAAACATATGGTGACTGATATTCAACCCTTCATGAAAAACAGCTAAACAACATATTCCATTTGTTTGCAGAAGACCTGCAGGTTTTTATAGACACATGGGTGTCCATAGAATTTGGGTACCTCTTTATTTTAACTTTTTAGAAACTTTCCACTCTTGATCTCTCTCTCTCTCTCTCTCTCTTTATATCTATTATATATATATATATATATATATATATCAAGCTTTAACATTTATATGATGGCAACGTGATCTGTTGAGTTGGAAAATGTGATGACATGGCGAAAGATTTAGACGTGCTAAAATAAACAGATAAAGCATATACAAAAGACAGGGAAGGCGAAATGTAATTTACAGAACGTCGAAAGATTTTGGATGAAAAGGAAGTGTATGAATGGAGAATGTGATTCAAGAACCCGACAGGAAAGAATAATATATATATATATATATATATATATATATATTATATATATATATATATATATATTATATAAAATTTCACAAATCATTTAAAAATTTTATTTAAATGCAAAATTTTGACTAAAGTAGCAATCGCATAATTCGGTAAAAATTTAGCAGTCGCGCATTCGCCAACCCGTCGACCGCCTGACGCATGCGTGAATGCCAAAAAAAGAAAAATGACAGTCTTAAATCATTTCAAACTTGCACGAAATTATTATGATATATATATATATATATATATATATATATATATATATATATATATATAAATAATATTTCATTGATATCGAAAATAATGTATAAATTCTAACGTTCCCAGCGTTAATTCAAAAGAGGGCTCAATACCGATAGTAGAGCAATAATTATTTATTATAATTTTTTCATACAGACGAAAACAATTTACTCACGACAGAGATGCAACTTCGTTTCGGTGCATTCACTTGCACCTCGACTGGTGAGAACCAAAAACCAGTCGATATGCAACTAAATGAACCGAAGTTCTACCAGTAACCCAGCTGTCGTAAGACCACGTGGATGCATCCTCGTTGGAAAGACTGGCATCTGATCGACTACATCATCACCAAAGATGGGACATAAAAGATTTTATGAAAACGCGTTCATTCCACACAACATGCTATTTGTCAGATTACGCTCTACAACGGAGTAGAACTACATTGCATCTGCAAAAGCGAAAGATTATAAAATCTACAGTCCCCCAGCGCATTAACGTACAGCCTCTTAAATCGACTGAAACGAAAATTAAGCTCTCTGACAAACTTGATGCTGCACATGATTCTGTAAACATTACCAATGATATCGAATCATCTTGGAAGGCTCTGTGGGATGCAACATATTCTACATCCTTGGAGGTTCTCGGCCTACCACATCGTAAACATCAAAACTGGTTTCATGACAATAATACAGAAGTTCATCAGCTTAAACGAAAATTCGGTTTACAGAGTTGTTGTACTTGCTATCCTTTTTTACGGCTCAGAGTCGTGAACTCCATACAGATACCATATACGCCAGCTGGATGTTTTCCATAAAAGCTGTCTGCGTGCAATCCGTGGAGTTTCTTTAAGATAGGACATCAAACATAGATCTGTTTAACAGGTGTAATATTGGAGGATCGAGACTTTTCTCATACAGTCCCACTTACGGTGGACTGATCATGTCTTGAGAATGTCTGTTGACAGGATACTCAAGATCCTAATGTACAACCAGTTAGATCAGGGCTACAAGAATGTAGGACGCCCATGGCTAAGATACAAAGACAAGCTGAAAAGCAACTTGTCAGCTGTCAATATACCACATAACACCCTTGAGTGCTTAGAGCGGGTAGAATGGAGAACAACGTGTTTTAATGGACTGAACAGTTTTCAATCTGCTTGGCTAAATCATCTTCAAGAAGCGAGAGCAAGATTTAAAAGGTCAGCCAATCTAACAGTGATCTCATCTCACAATCCTCACATTTGCTCCATATGTGGCCTCCTTTGTAAATCACTAGTGGGTCTTAAATGTCACTTAAGATTATCACACAAAATTTCATAACTGGATCAATTAAGCTGTCAGATCCTCATACGTCGAAACCGACGGGAAAGTCCATTATATTATATATATATATATATATATATATATATATATATATATATATATATATATATTATTTAAAATAAAATTAAATTAAATTCCCTTTTTATGCAAATATAAAAATTCATAAATTTTTATATATAATATATTTATATATATATTATATTTTTATATTTCATATAGTTTTGCTTAAAATATATATTATATAATTATATATATATATTATCGATTTAAAATAATTTATTGGAAAAAAATTTAAAAATCAAATCAATCTTTATTTATGTTTTTTTGTGTGTTGTTATAAAAATTTTTTTTTTTTTTTTTTTTTTTTTTTTTTTTGTAAATAAATATATATATATATATATATATATATTATTATAAAAATATATATATATATTTATGAGTGTGTGTGTGTGTGTCGGACAGCGAAATTTTACTCTAAACAGATTCTTGTATTTAAATTTGAATTCAAACAAATTCCCAATTATTAACCATTTTTCTGAACATCAAAAAAAAAAAAATTGTGCAAAACTTTGTCCATTTATGTCTAGCATTTATTTTTGGGGCAGGGTTGCGCCTGTATTCACGTTACAAATGATTCATTAAAAAAAAATTTATTTTTCAAGAATCAAAAAATTAATAAGTATTTACGTTTTCGAAAAATTATTCTTTTTCAAATGCTGAATATTGTTCCATCCTGCCTTTTATATAAATACTTTAAGATAACCCGTGGTCGGATAAACCAATCAATTGACCTTTTTGGTACTTTTTTCTTTTTATTAAAATTTAAGTTTCATCGTTGAAGGTTCTTTTTAAACGTTGTTTCAACAATATAATATATGATATGTTGATTTTCTAATTAAGCTTAGATGCGGAGAGCTATTTAACGTATGCCTCTAAAAAGATTTGAATGCTTGAATCCCTAAATCAAATATTCTCATAATTGGAAGACCTCCCATTATCCTGGGTTTTGTTTTTTGATCAGAATATAATTCCTAACTAAATATAAATTTTTTTTGATTGCAATAAAAAAAGGTTGGTTCAACTTTTTCTTTTTATGAGGCAATACTGCTGACAATCAGTTGAGGAACAAGAAAACTTGAAAAAAACCAAAATGATCGATGCATTTAATCCATTGCATTATTATTTAAGACTTACACTTTAAATGGCAAATTTTATAATTCTTCTGCTGCCAATTTAATTTATAAAAGACGATATGATGTACGAAGTGTAAGTATGTAAAAATTAAACAATTATTTTATTTTATTTTATTCTTTCACTTTATTGGATTTCAAAAATTAATATTTTATTATTCCCATGTTGATTTAGAATGAAAATAAATTGATATTTTCAAAAAAAAAAAATACCATAAAAAACATTTGGAAAAAAAATTCCAAAAATTTTCTTTTTAGTAGCAGTTTATATGAAAATAAAAATCCAAATTTTTGAAATAAGATTTTTGAAATTTTCAACTGAAGTTGTCTCCCTTTAATTCAATAAATATTTTGTTTTCTGAGTGACACATTTACCATTGCTGTTATTAAAATTATAATTAATTAAAATATTGTTGGTTTTCAAATGTTTAAACATCATTAAATACTGTATAATTCAATGCTATACAGTATTTAAAACCAAAAAAAACTATTATTTTATGTTTTTTTTTCCAAAATTTAATATATGATAATCATTACTGTTACTAAATTATATTGAACTCAAATTTACCATTAATTATTTTTGCAACTCCTTATTGTCTAAGAGAAAATTAAATGGTTTACTCTATTAATGTTCAATTACCATATATATCTGAATTTCCATATCATTATAATTTATTTTTAGTAGGAGATTTAGAAAAAAATTCTTAATATACTGGAAAATATTTGGGAGAAATTAACTTTGTTATAAGATTATAAATCCATCCTTTAAAAAATCAAAAATTGTCGTCATTTTTTATTTTCCACCATTATTAGATTCTTTGCCAATATATCATTAGTTAATCGCTAAAATTTATTCAGATATTTGTTTTAGAATATATTTCATTTTACGAGAAAAAATGATAGCTAGAGAACCAATAAAAATTGTTGGCGTTAATGTTGAAAAAATGTAATCTCATTTTTTTATCGAATGTATTTGAAGAAATTTTTTATTTTTTTAAAATTTTTTCTAAAAAATTTTTTTGTTTTTAGAAAAAATGATGTTTGCCGATTATTAAGACCCTAACTCAATATATTGGCTTAGGATTTATGAAAAATTATCGTGTAAAATGGATATCAAGTAATAAAATTAATTTTTAAACCAATTTACTCCCAAAAATAAAAAATTTAAGGATGTATTAAACTAAGACGCAAATTTTCTGCTTTAGAGATAGAGAGAGAGCATGAAATTAAAGAAAGAGACAAGGAAAGATAAAATAAAAACCCATCCTAAACAGGAAACAAATTATAGAAAGTTGTGGAGAGAGAGTTGAAAGTAATTATAGGACGATGGATGGAAAACCTATCTACCCATATTTATTAGATAAAAGAAAATTTTTCTAAAAAAGATAGGAAACTGTGGAGAAATTAATTAAATAGTTAATCAAAAATAAATAAATGGATGTCAGAAGAATTATTGACTGATTTATTTTTAAGAATTATCAAACTATTTATAGTGATTTTTAAAGCCAGAAAAATTTTAATGTAAAAAATCTTTGATGATGAATAGAGATTTATTGAAAGAATAAACATTAATTAATATTTTTATATGGGGGGAGAGATTATTTATAATTTTGCATGAATTTGTATAAATGGAATTAGTAACCTAAATATGGAATTTGAATTCTGCTCTCCGAAAGAATAACAAAGGATTTTTCGAGTTTTTAAGCATCATGACATTCCTAAAATAACAACCATCAATGGTAATAGATCAAACTCAAATTGGTAAAAGTGAGATTGTACGAGAATAAGGGTTTCAAAGATCATTAGTTGCTGAAAGAATATTTGATTCCTGAAAAGACACAATTTTTCCAATTAAATATATATGAACTTTAATTCACCTTTTTTTATACATTATTAAACGCGGTTTTATATAATATAGATATATATATATATATAATTCCATATATAATTACTACATCTAAATGCCTTTTCTGTTCCTAATAGATATGACATTGTAAAGAATTAGAGAAATAACAAAAATTTTCTACTGGCAAATTAAACTTCTTAAGCATTACGTTCAATTTGGGATACGCCTGTATTCAGTAAACCTGTCGATTGAAAAATCCTGGTTCTTGAATTCTTGTCATTAAACTTGAATATTAAAAAAAAATTAAATTATTCCGTAATCTTTATTTTTTGAATGTCGTGTAAATTAAAATTCAAGTATGATAATTATTTTATTAAATAAATTTGAATTTTCTTGAAACATTAATCAGCACTTTTAAATTGGAGATGATATTTTGTATTTAAATATAATTTTTATATTTAGATAAATTAATTGACTCAATGTTATTTTTTTTTTAAAATCCATTAAAGAATTTTTTTTCTCTTATCAATCCTCAACTTTTACTTGCTTGATTTTTTTTTTTCAAAAACTTTACTATATCCATATTTATATATAATATAATTATGTTTGTCTACTTTATGTTTTGACCACCACCAAAGAAGTGCGTTTCTATCAATAAGTATTTTTCTGAAAAGGAAACACGTGGAACAAACACAGCAGTCTTTGTTAGCGATCTCTCGCCATCCAAAAAGTTAACAAAAACACTTCCACCAGAAATAAATAAATAAATGACACAGAATGAATTAAGCTTCGGTCGAAAGTGATATTTAGACAAAAAAAAAATGTGTAAAAGTTTTATAAAAATACTGATAAATACGCTGGTCGAGGAAAATAGATCGCCGTTGATGAAATGATAGGTTTGAGCAAATGCGAGATCCTTCGATTTATTATAAAACGTATCATTAGATAGATGGTAAAATATATTAATGATATATAGGAAGGGAAATTTAAGAAATTTTGTACATTTAAATATTTGCTCTATAAAAAAAATAATGAATTGTATGTATATTTTTATCAAACAGAAAAGAAAAAAAAAAAAACTGAAAAAAGAAGATAGTGAAAGCAAGAGATTGAAGTCCTATAAACATATTAATATTTGAGAATTGAAAAGTCCGAAGTTTTTATTTTATTATATTTAATCTTTATTTATCGCATTTTTAACCAGATCAAGAAATAACTTCTTAAAGTTGAGAAGAATTAACCTATGTGAACAACAATATACTGGTATTTATATATAATTCTACGAGAAAAATTTCACAGTTTCCTATTCGAAATTTCTGATGAATCTTAATTCTTCAGATAATATATATGAATATATAGGGCGAGTTTCGACAATAAAAAGTATCCATAGAAATTAATATCGAACCGTTAATTATTTGAGCTTAATAACTTTATATAAAAATTGCAATAACAATAATTTAAAAGAACAAGTAATCAAAATTTTGATGCCTAATATAAAAATAATATTCACAACACTAATATATATATATATATATATATATATATATATATATATATATATATATATATATAGATATATAAACCTAATATATAAACGGATCGTCAGGGAAAGTTCCTGACGATCCGTTTAGGTGAAAACCTAGGTAGGTTTGTCTGGCTCACTAGGTGTATCTAGGTCTGCTCTACGGTTGTATTGAGCTCTTTTTTTTTTTCCCCTTAGTTAGTTGTTACTCGTATCAAAATTCGTTTTTCTTTTTGGGCTTCAGACCTGCATCTGTGCGATTTTTTGTCGGCAAAGTTCATGGTTATCCTATCGAGCACTTTTTAAATTTTTTCCCTAATTTGGAACTCTTTCGGTTTTTCAACATGTAAGTATCTACTACAAAACTTTTTTTTCGACGTTTAATAAACAATGTCTCACCAGGTAGTTAACCATGATGGTAATAAACGATTTTATTTAAAATTTCAATTTATGAAACATCACTTCATTTTCCGTTTTTGGAAAAATTTTCCGTACAAGTTAAAAAAGATTTTTATAAAGAAAAAAAGGAAGAAAATAAGAAATCCATAAAAGGAAAAGAGAGAGAAAAGAAAAAAAAGATAAAAGAAAGCATAAGAAATTAACCCTACTATCAAGGCAAAAGAATGAGGGGGGTATATTCAAAATTACATAGATACAAATTTAAGAAAATAACATGAGATGATGATACAAACATAAATAAAGGGAACTTTAAGAAGCAATGCAATACTTAACTAAACCAACTTTACATTATAAATTAGGATACAAAATAAATTTTAAACTTTTATATTTTACATCAATTTTAAATTAAAAACTATTATCAATACAGCAAGAGAAAAAATAATAATAAGCCAATTCATCGCTGACCATACCATCATTAATTTACGAATACTAACCAATATAATACCTTAATCTAAAATAAATCACTAATGATAACATTAAAATGTTTATATAAAGATAATATAATTAAAGAGGAGTGATTGTTGAGTTATGAAGTTTAGGAAGATTGTAAGGTTAATTAATAATATGTTTGCTATTTACCGCAGTTTCATAACTTTTTATTTAATAATATGCCACTATTCAAGAACTTACTTATTTCCATTTTCTCTTGCAGACAGAGGAAGCACGGTTCTTACACCAATCTGGAGATTCTAGCTTGTTTGAGAATTTTCCATTTAACTTTAGGTGTTTTGTTTTCCTCTTTTAATTTCCAAAAATATTTAGAAAGTGAAGTCATATTTCGTTTATCAGCATTAGTAAAGTATGCGAGATGATTATTTTTTTTAAATCATTCATTGTACTCCCAATATATATTTTAGTAACACTTGGATTTTCTACTGATGAAATAGGATACATATACACAAGGCATTTAGTTAAGCACGTGTTAGATAAAGTACATTGGCCCGGATTTCTATAACTATATAGGTAATTTCTACGGGAATAATTAAGAACAGCAATAGCATTACACTTATTATTGTTATATAAATTCGCTATTTTGTTGTTATGTGATTTAATTATTTTCTCTAAATTATTAGTACGACTGTAGCTAAGTTTTAGAGTATTCCCACTGAAATTTTACTTAAAGAATTATTTTAAGGAAAATGTTTATCAATTAATTTAAAAAATTATGTCCAAATTTAGTATGAACTAATTGATTGAATGGAGGAGTATACCATATGATCTTCCTGTTTCAGTTTTTCTTTCTGGAACAACAATAATCTTCTACAGATCTAATTTCAGATCTGATCCCACTATCCCTAATAACTTTATCATAAACGGTTTTATGTTTTTCAAATATCTCTTTGCTAGAGGAACGTTGATTAATAGGTCGTTCAACCGATGATGGAATATGTTGAATGACAGGCGGTGGGTGATTAGAACTAAGTGGGATATAAAGTGGGTTGCCCCTGTTTTTTATGTAAGGTTGAACATTAATGAAAACCAAATTTAACGTTACATCTAAGAAACCAAATTGTTTAATATTAGAATTAATAACTACGCTAAGATTAAAAGATTTAATAAAATCTATGGATTCATTTTCTAAGTTTATCAACTTTAATTCCAGTACATTTATTTATATTTGTATATACATATATATATGAGTATAGACTGGCCGTTACTTTATTTAAATTTTAAATATTATATATATATATATATATATATATATATATATATATAAATCCCGCTTATTGTAAATGCCAAATGTATATATTTTTTAAAATTAAAAACTATAATCCCAGTATGATATATAACTGCGCCAACATTGCGATAACAAGATATTTTTATTAACATTTAAATAAAGTAACGACCAGTCTATACTCAGCAACTGAAGATTGCGTTGTGGAATGAAAATGCGAGTCATGAAAGCAGTGTGGGAAATATATATATTTATTAATATATGCTTAATAGCTTTAATAGCACCTGCACTCTATGTGCGATATTATATATATATATATATATATATATATATATATCCATCATCCATATGTATATTTATATATGTGTGTGTGTGCGTGTGTGTGTATATATATATATATATATATATATATATATATATATATATATATATATATATATATATATATACAGGCACATAGGAAGTTATAATGATCAATGTCAAATTCAACACCCGGAGATGATTTGATATACCACGTATGTGACAAGAAATGCGTATAGTTGGCTGGCTTAATTTTAATTGTCGTTCACACAACCGATGAATCTGGTGTTGTGGAGGGAGTTTAACTGATGTGCTGGGCAAGTCATTGATGGTCATACTTGCTTTGTGAGTTGATAATACACTATATATATATATATATATATATATATATATATATATATATATATATTCATCGAATTTTTTTGTGTCCTTAATAAAACTTATTTATGAAAGCAATTAACAGTTTTCTAATTGAAAAATATCAGTTTTAGAGCATTTTTATTTTACTATTCGGGAAATGATCAATAGTTGGAAAAGAGGTCATGCTTTTAACTACTATCAAATTTCAGATGAAAATTTACTTTCTCGAAATTAACAAAATTAAGTAAGTGGGGGTAACATATGTACAAAAAGCATATATTTTAAGATTTTCAGAAATAAAAAATTAAAAAATAAATTTATTTATTTGTGAATAAGTCCTTAAAGTTCTATTAAATACAACAGTTATTTGATTCTTGCAAGTATTTCTAAATCAATGTTTTCCCATGAAAAAAAAGGTGCTAAAAAGCTAATCGTAAATGTTACGTCGACTGTCGAGGCAAAATTTTTTTTTTAAATTCGAATGTGCTAGAAAGGATTAAAAATTTAATAAAATACTAAAAAATAATTTAGTCTTTCTTCTTGATAATAACATAAATATTTTAACGACAATACTTCGATTTATTAAGTTTGGAGCCTTTTTTCATAGCTATAAAAATACACGACCATTTCCTCCGTGTTGCAAATGTAACAAAATAGAGGTCCCACTCGGCCTTTTCTCTGGACCAGCCACTTTGTGATCATGAGATCGGGGTTTCGTTCCTTACCCTGGTCGATTAGTAAAGAAGCTGACCATTGTAATATTGAATTGATAGATGATTCAAACTGGCAGCAACGTTGGGAATTTCCTGAAAAACATATTAGAAATTGAAGTTGCAAATTAAATTGAGTAGACAAAGCTGTTAGATAGCCATCGATAACGATGCTAATAGGTAAATAGAAGATCTAAAGTTTTGGCCCGCAACTCGTGGAGACGTATAGACCTGAAAAGAAGATGACACCCTGGCATACTGGCCAAACGTGGGGATGTATAGGCTTGGAAAAAATTCCCCGTCAGCCTGCCACGCGTGTGGACGAATAGACCTTAAAAAAAACTATACCTTGGCAGTCTAGCTATCGGCGGGGTCGTATAGGCCTGAAAAAAAAAAAAAAAGTGGCCCTGGCCATCCGTGGGGATGAATAGGCCTGAAAAAAGAAACGATCTCATGGTAGCCTGGCCACTCGTTGGGACATATAGATCTGAAAAAAACAAAACAAAAAAAAACGAACCTCTGGCAACCGTTCAGTCGGGAGGTATAGGTATGAAAAAAGCTATTCCACAGCAGCCTAGCCATTGGCGGAGATGTATAAACATAAAAAATATTCTGAGTTCTTGGTCACTCGTTGGGACGTATAAAAAGAATGATACAATGGCAAACTGGATATCAGTGGGGATGTATAGGCCAGGCAAAAAAGGATCACCTGGCAACCTGGTTATCCGTGTGGATGTATAGGTCTGGGAAAATATGTACATACCCTGGTAGCCTGGCTACTCGTCCGGGGCGTATAGGCCTGAAAGATCCTCTGACAGACTGGCAATTCATGAGGATGTATAGCCCTGGAAAAAAAAAAACGATCCAATGGGAGCCTGGCCACATGGGGGTTTAGAAAAAATCCACATTCCCTGGCAGACTGGCAACACGTGTGGATGCATAGACATGAACCCCCCCCCCAAAAAAAAAAAACGATTCCGTGGTAGCTTGGCTACTAATGGGGATGTAGAGGCCTGTAAAAAAAAAATCCTCTGACAACTTGACCACTCATGGGGACGTATAGGACTGATAAAACAAACAAAAAAAACGTTCACCTGGCAACCTAACCACAGGTGATGACATAAAGATATATAACTACGTTCAAACTTCCAGAAAGATCACTAGATTCGGTATACATTTTGCGAAGTCAGAATAACAGATCAGACTCAACACTAATAGAAACAATAAAGGAAGAAGACATGCTTGTCCGAAAGCCTTATACAATAATATATTCGCGTTTTGTTAAAATCTACGATACCCTCTTGTCACACACGTCCGCTCATGTTCGGTAGGTTCTTCCCGGGGGTCCTATCAAAGAAGCTTTTAAAAAAATGAACGTTAAACAACAACAACACCGATTTTATTTGCCTGCTACCTGATCACACACGCGAATGATTGTGCTTACGCATGCGCCTTGGATTGTCTGTACTCTCTGAGCTTTGTGATGGCATGCTAATCTGATCCCCGTTTAGAATTGAAAACTCACCCCATCAACTATACCTGTCCGCATCATATCTTCTTTCCGACCCCAACTCATCAAGACTAGCCTACTCATCACACCGGCAAACAGGAAACACATGGCTATATCATGAATATATAGCGATTATATAAGAATTTGGAGCAAAAAACAGGCGCATGTGAACGTTTTTGTTATTTGCTTCTGTACAATATACATGTTTTAAGTTAGAATTATCACATGCACTCTCTCTCTCTCTATATATATATATATATATATATATATATATATACACACATACATACCTTTTATATATATATATATATATATATATATATATATATATATATATATATATATATATATATATATATAATATTAATAAATCATATCAGACAATATATATGTATATATACATAAATTTCAAGAGGCTAGAATCAGGTAGAATTCAATGTCCAGAGAGAGTAAGAATGTAATATGAAAGGCTCAATTTGAATTTGTAGGTTTAATGAATTGGATTGTGATTACGATTCCAATGTAATAAATTATAACCATGGGATATTAGTGTTTGAGTTTATATATATATATATATATATATATATATATATATATATATATATATATATATATATATATTGAATATACATATTATTGCTCACCTATAGCACAACTCAGTTTCGTGCATAACACAATTTTCAGTTGCTGAATATAGACTGGTAGTTACGTAATTTAAGTGTTGACACAGTTATATATTATACAGGGATTACAGTTTTTAATTTGTAAAATTATATTTGGAATTGAAAATAAACCGGGTTTTGTATATATATGTAAAATACTTTTAGAGATATATAATCAAAAATGTATTTTATTATCAGCTTATAAAATTTATCGATTTATAAAAGTTCATTTTTAACACTACTGTAATTACTTACATAACGCATTACTTGGAAAACAAAATAGTTTGTCATTTTCCACTTTTAAATTTTAGAACATTTTTAATTAATCGGTAACCATAAAATGTCAATTTTCACTTACTATGGTTAAACTGTTTTACCGCACGAAACGAGTATTATGCAAGCACTAATCCAATTTTGGTGTGTAAGAACTTTAGCGCACTAATCGAAAACACATCAATCGAATGCACATTAATCGAGGGATTCCTGTAGACGGTATCGTAACATTTTGTGCCCACTTGGAGCCCCAATAGCTTTAAATAAGATTTTAATACTCTGAAGAAGATGTTTGCGCTTCTTAATTTTCCCTTTCCTCGAGTAAAAGTCAAATATTTCAGTTCTTATTCACGCACAGTATGTGGTCGGGTTTATAAGAAATTCCTTAATTGTGTGATGATCTCTCAAAAGGAATTGAACAATGTCAGGTTTATAGCGGTTAACAGATTGCATGTTTGTGTGTATTTGTAAGTGTGTGCGCGTTCATATATGATAAAAAAATTAAAAAAGCATAAAAAAGATGGGTCCCACTACAGACGTTTATTTTTTTTGGTGTGTGTGTAGGGGGGTGCGACTCTAGTGAAACAAAGTCCTCAATGTATCTTGGGTATGTTCGTTTTCTTTTTTTGTTCAGATGTAAGTTAGAATAAAACAGTAGCGTTCAAGTCAGCATTGCGCTGAGTTGGAACGAACAAATTACTTACTTCATGAGTAGGGCTGCCAAAACACGTTAAATTGCTGTCGTTGGAAAGTAGAAAACATTTCAGTGGTCAGTGGATCGGAGAATCTAACGTTCTTCAGCGGAAACATAAATGCCACGTGGTTCTACGTCTTGGAGCAAAAAGAATAAACAGATTAAGACAGGAAATCTAGGCCTTTTTATAGACTTAAAAATCAGCACCTAATAACATTTTAGGAAGTTAAGTCGGGTAATCATATTCCTTTGCTATTACTATCATGGCAAAATGTATATCTTTTTTTTTTTTTTTTTTTTTTCATTAATATTATTCCAGTTATCGATTTTAGTTAATTTTCCAATTGTTTACACTAAACACGACTTTTTAACATTATATATCTGTTGTAGAATAGTTTCCCAGTGGAGGCTTGTATTTCACTAAGTCGGTCCTAAAATAGGTTCGACGTACAAAACGTTAGGAACTTGATATAAGAGTTAATGATGCAGCAATCTAGTTGTGGTGGCTGATACTTTAATATCCGACTAACGGTCGTCCGACATCGACTGACTGACCAACTCAGTGAACAACTGGCGACTTCTATTACTCCTACTTATTATAGGTGGGAGAGTCTATTAACTATAGAATAGGTGTGTTCCACTATAACAATATCCAAATTAAAATTTTAAAGTGAAAATTTCACTGAAATATGTTGAAAAATTGACGTCGTTGTCATCAGAAACCAAGAGAACACGAAAGTTAAGCACAATAAAGAAACCACTTATTTAAACTAAATGCTATCAAGATATATCAATATCTATCACTAAGAAATTGAATATGGAGTGTGAATCATAGTGCATAAAAACTATCACAACAATTAAGCATTATCATCAAAATACATATCATATGTTATTAAATTTGTGACCGCCAGTAATAAATCCTGGTAGGACTTCTAATCCCCTCAGAATCACCTCACTCTATAGGTTGAATAAGTCCTGTGAGTAGGCACAGCTTTGTCTTAGTCTCTTTTCTTTGACTGAATTTTTTTATTCGTATGCTGGCTCTTTGCTCCCAGAATAGATTCTGAATTATTCTGATATACTTCTCAAATATGTCAAGATTACATGGCAGCTGCGACAGGTCTTTGTGACGTAAATTTATCAGACGCTTCTTCATCAACGTATGTATAGATGCTTTTGTATTTGTAGTGTTCTTTCTCATCTCATTTTGGGCATAAATATCCCATTTTTTATATCGATGTCTTTAACGT
>CAHIKZ030002048.1:30000-140000 GCA_903632075.3 Acanthosepion pharaonis | reverse complement strand
GAGAATCTCGGATCCAATGATAGTTCCTCTGCCGAAGGAGACGAAGGTTCGAATTCTACCAGAGATCGCATATTTTTCTTTAATAACAAATCCTCGAATATAAATAAATACATTGTTTAATAAATAAACGGGGTGTCTATTCAAATACGAGCATCTATAAATAAATATAACGTTTAAAGTGATAAAATATTACACGCACATTATTAGAATGAAATGTGAGAGAACTGTTTATTTCTTTCTGAAATAAGTAAATCGATTTTATTAAGAACTCAGCTGTTTCGCGTGCGATACTGAGGAGTTCCAAAAATAATTTTTAAATGTTCCATTGACTGCATTGAAAATAGCTTGCATGTCACGTTCTAAACGGCTACCCAGGGAGACGATGCATAAGCCTTTCGAGTGTAAATTTTGGTTGACTGACATGTTTTGGTATATCTCTGTCTAAAACGTCATCCTTGCAATGTCTGCACTTAAAGAAGTTAAGTGGAAATCTCCGAAATAGGTCGATTGCAAATATTCTTGCCAACGTATCCCTATCTTCGCACTTGCGATCAAATTGCACCGTTTTATGCGCGCAAGGCGTCGCCTCTAAGCTGGGAATTTGTTCTTCGGGGGAAAATAATAGTTTCTAGACAGTAGATGAACTGAAGTTGATTATAAGAACTCCGATTGAAATAGCAACAAATGTGCTCATGTGTCATGTCTACGCGAATCTCTAGTCTACTTCAGCGTGCCAATTGCATTTTGGTGTCCGTTACTCGTTTTCCTGTGTTGCAGACTGTTTTTACGTTTAGGACAAAACTCTCGGGGCAATTTACGCAAAACACATTTCTATTAACAAAAAGCACATGACTTGCAATGTCGGCTAAAACTTGGAGTGTAGAGCATCTCCAAGTTCTCTTCACATTTTTACCAAGTGCTTCTAATGTTCCTGCTGCCTTAGGACACTTTTGCAGCTGCCTCGTTCACATTAAATCTCTCAAATAAGTTCCGTTAAAAAAGAAAAGGCTATCTGAACACCAAGCCTGGTGCAAACCATGATTATTCATCCATTTGGATATATATATATATATATATATATATATATATATATATATATATATATATATATATATATATATATAATTGCCTTAAGTTATCCGAATTTCTCAAATGTAGAAATATAATTAATTTTGAGCTTCTTTTTTTTTTGTCCTTTCACGTTTTTATTATTTTTTTTATTTTTAATCATTTCACCCCAAGCAAGTCGATCATGTCACTAAAACGCAAGAGTTCACTGGGATTTAAAGTGAATTAGATAACTTTAGAAGGAACTAGAAACCGAATCCCAAACAGGAAACAAGGAATAAACCTCTGCACCATAAAAAGAAAAAAAACCCAAAAAACAAAACAAAACAAAACACGGGGATAAATTTGAACCGGATGATAGTTGTTTTGTTTTTCAGCAGACACGTTTGTGCATTCTCTACTTTTCTCTGACTTTCTATTCTTTATGATTGCGGGGAGGCATGTTAACAATCGCGCTTATGGACTGTGGAATTATATTTCATTTGTTCTCATTTTACATGGATACCTTTTCAATTAGAAAGAAAGAGATGAACAAACCGAATCGAGTAGTGAGAAAGAGAGAGCATGCACAAAAACATGCGACCTTTATTTTGTAGTTTTAGTAGATTCGTCTCTGTGGTGATTATAAATTGGTAATGCTGGGGAATACCAAGTGCTGTAAGCTATGCGAAAAGCCTAGCAAGTTGACGGTGAATACAATCTCTCTTCTTCTTATGCTAAGAGAAGTCCTCGAGATGTCGTTATGATTGTGGACTGACAGATCGCATGACCAACTTGTGCTTGGACGAGTGGTGAGTTGAGTGGTCTTATTTTATTGATTGCTTATACAATTTTCCGATTCTTTTTTCCCTATAAATTCTTTTTGATTGATCTTGGACATTGAGCATAAAAAAGTTTATTTTTAGCCTGGAAATACCAAATATTTTCCATTAATAAATTAATAGTAATGTTTTATCGCCTTCTGCTACTTCGGATAGCGGGGAAAGTTATTTTATAATCATTATGTGATGTAAAATTAAATTTTGGAAATCAGTACAATTTAAATAATCTTTGTGATTCGTAATCGTAAGTGGCGTTAAAACAAATTTTGGAAAGCGAGGGAAAATCTGGTACTGTGTATTTCGTAAACGTCAAGTGATGCTAAACGAGCCTTTGGAAAGTGGGGGAACATTTCGTTCTGTTTGTGTTTCGTAATCATCCAGTGACGTTAAACGAGATTTCGCAAAGTGGGGGAACCTTTAGTTCTGTCTGTATTTCTTAATCATCCAGTTATATTAAATGAGATTTCGGAAAGCGGGGGACGTTAAACGAGATTTCGAAAAGCGGGAGAACCTATAGTATTGTCTGTCTTTCGTAATTGTCAAGTGGCGTAAATCGAACTTTCGTAAAGCTGGGTAATCAATGTCCTTATTTCGTGATCGTCCAGAAGCGTAAATCGAAATTTTCGTAAAGTGGGGAAAATCTCTTTAATTATCTTTATTTTTGATATAGCCAAGTGGTGCAAACAACCTATCAAAGCGTGCTAATCTGTATTTGGTTAAAGCTGAAGTTCCCAGCACTATTGGAAATGATGCCAAGAGACGTGTAAAAAGTGCCTACACTTTCCTAGTAACGTCTTTTGAAGAATGTTAATGATATCTTAGAAGTGTATTTGAAGATTATTTAGAGGCTCATTATAAATATTGAGTACATTTTTATGCTTAATTAAGGAAAAAATGGAGTACCTGTTAGCGAATGGATCAATGGAGATTATAGAAATTTTTTAGTACGTGTAGTCACGTGTTAATTCATATTTTGTAAAATTATATAAAAAAAGATTTTGTGCAAAGATAAATAGAATAAACTTAAAACATTCAGAATTTTTAAAAAATTATGAGTTGAAAATTTGAAGAAAATTTCAACAGATGCGCACACAACGCGAAATTACAGGAGAAAAAATCAAGATGAATTTGGTGACTTGTAAGAGGAAAAAGATATTTAATCGAGTAAATCGATCTGTGGGAAGAGCGTTTGAACCTATAGTATTGGTCGTGTTTTGTAACTGTCAAGTGATGTTAAATGAACTTTCGAAACACGGGGAAAAGCTATAGCTATGTCTGTATATATACCGAAAATTGTCAAATTTTTAAAATCTACTTAAAGAAAATTTCAACACTCACAGAACGCGAAATTGCTAAAGAAAAATAAATGTGAATCTGGCGACATTTTTGAATAGAATTAAGAGGTAGGTGGCATATCTGAGAGAGGAAATCGATCCATGATTTTGTTATCTGAAAAAGCTCGTCTTCGTGTTGCATATGAGGCGCAGAAGTGAAGAAGAAAATCTCCCATATGTGATGTTGTGTTCTTTGGCCTTATTTACTAAAGACTATCACTTTTCTCGATCCAGGAAAGACTTGCTTTCTAGTGAGAGATCCAAAATTTTGAGATTATCGCAAGTGTCGTCGAAGAACCCATTGGAATAAAAAAAACAGAATCGCTCATTTGGAAGACACAATTTAGGTAAAAATGTCTAAAAAAACAAGATAAACACGAGTTGATACATCGTTAGCCAAATAAGTATTCTATGAATTTATAGAATTTGGAAAGTAAGGCAGAAATTATCAGCATATTCTCCAAGGAGGAACAAAGAACCGTGATCCGAATCTGCAGATAACATACTACGGTATGTTAGGGCGAAAGTGCTGATAATTTTTTACTTACCCGATTTAAATATTTGACCATTATTGACAAGTATACACCGGGTATAATAGCAAAATTATTCAAATCATGTAACTGCATAATTGTCCATTCTAAAAAATGTTTACCGTCCTGGGTATGACGATAAACAACATCCGCGTCCTGGGTAAGACGATAAACTACGTCCAACAGCAAGGCCTCTGATCAGGAAGTTTCATGGAACCAGCTCTTAATTGCTGGCGTTCCCAGGTCCTCCCTGACCCGAGGTGGTAGCACCTGTTAGGGTCCCATGTATGGGCAAATAGATGACAACCAAACTTGTGTAAAAATAGGTTTTAATACCAGAAATACTTTGTAATAAAAACAATATTACCAGCAATAATTTGTGAAGGAAAAATTATTATCAGCAATACTTTAAACAAAAGTAGCAACAATACAAGCAGCTATACATTCTTTGAAAAAATATTACCAGCTCTAGATTTCTTCGAGGAAAAATATTCCCAGGAACAGATTTTTAAAGAAAAACATATTACGAGCAATAAACATTTTGTCGGTACTAAATAACCCATTGAGATTGATATGCCGAAAAACAGATCAAGCCAAACCAAACCTACAAAATGTTTAATATCCAAAAACCACTAAACAAATCTAGTTGCATTTTTCCAGGTTTTCAGATAAACTGTTTAGCCATCTTGACACAATTTGTCATAAGAATCACTGAGAAACCATTTGAGTTAGTCAGCTGAAAAGAGGATAGGTTAAAATCGCTTTGTGTCAGCCATACTGCCTTCTCAGCTGAGCAATGGCGAGAGTTAAAAGTTCATTCGGAAATAGTACCAACATTCACACTCTGGCTTCCATCTTTAAAATGCATTTAAGAACAATCAAGAGAACGGTGAATAAGTTTTAAAAAGAGGGAACAGTAGCGATGACAACTGGATCAAGAGGTCACAACATGAAGAGGGATTATCATTTCAACTTAGAGCTAAAGAGATCAATTAGAAAATATCCAACTCAATCCATAAGAGGTTTGGAACGTGAGAGAACGACAATCAAAAGAGCTGTAAAAAAAGATTGGAAATAAATTCGTATGTCAAACGTGTCAGGCAATTTGTTACTCCAGAACAGAAAGTTTGAAGTTTAGAGAGGGCAAAGATTATGTTGAATAAGTTGGAAAATGTTCCTGGATTTAATATATATATATATATATATATATATATATTAACTGATTTAAAAATATGGTTCCATTGCTACACAGGAATTACCATGTTTCAAAAACAGAAACTAAAATCTTCAAATTCAATTATATAATTGAATTAAAGAATCGAAAAATCGCTTGAAAATGAAGCAGAACTAGGGCCTTTAATTTAATTATTAGAACCAAATTTTTAAATCCGTTATTTTATAATATTTATGCTTTGTAAATTTGCATTGAGCACTATTTTGTAAAAATAAAAAATATTATTAAGAACACCGGATTATATATCTTAATGTTCTTTCTTTTATTATAATATATATATATATATATATATATATATATATATATATATATATATATATAACATGTCATTTTGTTCATGATCGATTTCATCACGATTCTTCTGTTAAGCTTGTAGAATAATTCTACATTCTTATTGCTCAAAGGCGAGACGAATAATGGAATAATGTTATAAAATTCCAGTATGATATCTTTAATCATTTCTAAGATACAACGGTTCAAAGCTTAATCTAACAAATGGACAATTTCGCTTTTATACAATTTGGACATTTTTCCTGTTATACTTGGTATGTCATTTACATTTTTTATTAATATCCACGGAATACAAGGCTCAAGGTCCACACGAGGTAGACGGTTACTATGTGGCGTTGTATTAGCGTAAGAAACAGCAAGATAACCGGAAAATAGACAGGTAATTCAAGACTTGAAGAGGTTAAGATTGTATTACTGAATAAACTTCAGTTCGGTCGAAGAGGTTAGAAGTATAGAGTTGAAGTAGACTTTAGATCCGAATCTGTAGAGACCATGCAACCTCATCGTCAATAACTCGTTGATTTACCGGAACCATCTCTCGAAGTTACTGAGTCTTGTTGTCAGTGGTGGAAACTGTCGGACATCCTGTTCTTTCTTCGGGCGTTACGCATGTCCGGCCACTTTTAAAATTCTCGAGCCACTCATATACACATTTGTATGCGATAGTGCACTATCGCCGTATTGTGTTAAAGACCTCCGATGAATTTCAGTCCCTGACATACCTTCCGTCCAATGAAATCGGGTCACTGCTATTTGGTGCACACTCCAAGCGGAGCGGCCATGTTTACATTGTAACAACAGCAAGAAAAATGGCACGATCTAGCTCAAATTTCGATCATGTGTCCACAATAGTATCATTTATAAGCACGCACTACTAGAACGCAGTCTGACAATTTTTTACTTACCCTCGTAGAATCTTTTGACCGTTGTCAATTAAAAAATATTTAAGTCATTTTTTGACGAATAAACAAAAGGCCAGGGGTCCACTCAATTTAGAGGAATCAAGTAGATTAGACCCAGGGATTATCATGGACTAGGCTAGGTATATTCTTGGTGCGGGTTAATTTGCATTGCGACACCGTTTGTTGCAACACAGATAAGCCCTTCTTTTCCACACACATACTATGGTAATCTGAACTTTAGAAAATTCAGATGATCACTACTCCATATTATCTCACGCTAACTTAAATTCGCTTTCAGATTGCCAGGGATTAGGATGATATCGATTTTAATTTACCGCAGGGGGTAGTTTGAATTCCATTTCAACTCATAGTGAAAACATGTTTGGACACTAACAAGTTTGTTTCGCTAGTTCAATCACAACTGAGTAGTGTGTTCGATCCTCGCTGGGTGCCACGTAATTTCGGCCTTGTACCATATCTAAGCTACGCTTAGAAAACCACCATACAAAACAGTAGTTGTCAATCTCATTAGGGATTAGTCTTCAGTCAGTTTGACCAAATCAATAGATATTAAGAAATTAGAAAAACATTGAGGGTTTTAGAATGCATACAAGAAATCTCTGCGGACGTGTGACAATGCATCACCCATGGTATCATCTGTAGATAGAATAATATACATCAAATAACATGGAAAAATGTGGGGATATTCTGGTCAAAACGTATATATATATATATATATATATATATATATATATATATATATATATATATATATATATATATATATAAGATTTAATGTGCTAATCATATAGAATATCGTCGAGCGAAGAATAATCCTCAACAGAATGCAGAAAACACTGGAAGGCCATTTCATCCTGTCTAGAATTCATCCCCAAAATAATATCTTGTATATCCTTGCTAGGCACAGCTAATGCTCTGCGATGGAGCGGCTAAGTGTCAAAAAGCAGCCGTGGATCTTGGGGCACTGTTCCGAGGTTATCTGAATACTTGAATGAGTATCGCTGCGGAACTGAGGAAGTAACGGCGCTATATCGAGTCTAGTTTGTGTCTTCATCGAGGCCCGTGGTTACAGTTGGTATGACGTTTGCCTTGTAACGAAACGGTCCGGGTTCGATTCTCGGTAGTGGATGCGCACTGCTGATGAGTCCCAGATAGGTCGAAACAGCCGTCCAGTGCTTTCTGCATTCTGTTGAGGATTATTCTAGGTTAACTCGTTAAATTATTCATATATATATATATATATATATATATATATATATATATATATATATATATATATACACACTTCAGGGGATAAAAAGTAGCCAAACCTAACTTATTACAGCCTAGAATAATCCAGGGTGTTCTTTAGGCTGACCAAGATATTCGCATGGAATGTGGCCAAATGAGGTTTAATTTTCACTTGCGGTCTACACAATCCTTCCATCTGTGTTTCAGTGCTTGGATCGGAATGAGGAAGAAGATTTAATCCTGTTAGCCAAAAAAGAAATCAACAGCAGATATGGCGTCATCATCTCTATGATAATGTTTCCCAGATAAAATTTTCTTCATGGTGGGGAATAGATGATAGTCAGATGAGGGCAAATTAGAATAGAATGGTTGCCCAACCAGTTCAAAGCCACAGTCACAGCAGCTATTGAAACGAAATTCCATTTGTCAGTTTACCTGGACGTTTGGTCATGATAGCCTTTTGTAACTGCCTCAGAAAATTGCCACTATGCTCTCCATTGATCGTGTGGTCGTTTTAAAGATAGTAAATAAGTACAATGAGTTTTGCTTCTTAAATAATTGAGGCCATCACTTTCCTTGCATGAATGAAATGACCTTGGCCCTCTACATGGATTGTCTCTTTGTTGCAGGCTGAAGCCAACACTCATCCTGGATTAGGAAACATTCAAGGAAGCCAGCTGGATCTGCAAGCAAACAATTTCAGATTTTCCCGTGATTTGCTCAACCTGTTTCTATTCTGATATTGTTTCAGAAGTCACGACACCAACCGAGCAGAAACTTTCGTTATGCCAAGTCCAATGTGCAAAATATTCTCAACTTTCTCATGGGATACGCTAACAGCATCGGTTATTTGATTTATAGCCAATCATCTGTCATCTATCAACAGGTAGTGAACACGATCAATGTATTCCTCGGTGAAGGCAAGACGTCCAGAACTTGGGTCATATTCCAGACTCCCTCTTCCCCTCCTCAATTTTGCACTGTTCATAAAACTGAATCGTCATCCTCTAATGTAACAACCATGTCAGCATGAATGTCATTGGGGACTAAACCCTTTTTTAGAGATACTTGATAACACTAGAATGCCATTTTTTTCCATTTTCAAGAAATGTCGCTACTAGTTAATTATTAATAAGAAGAGTTGAAATTAATGAATGCAAAACTTCATAGCTCTAGCATCATTCTTTCATGGTCAGCCTATAAACTTTTCAGCCCACTTTCGTTAATGGCACCAGCGTTAAATTTAAAGTAAGGTAGAATTTTCATTGAAATTATTAAAACTATTTTTACAGTTAAAATTTTTCCTTGTAAAATATTGATTCGACAAGTTTTGACACTGCATTTCAATGCCAACTAACAAAAAACGAAATAGTCTGTGGGCAATCCTTCTCTGTAGTGTCTGTCTTTAAGAACACCAGTGAATTAGTCTTTTACCATTTTATGGCAAAATAATAAAGGCTCTTAAACTACAAGAAGATAGAATACATGGCAATAAGAGGAAGAGCCCGAAACTCGATTTGAAGGTCGGGAACTCTAGAATCAAGCAGACGCGGAAGTTTAGATATCTGGGAAACGTTTTGACAGAGGATGGTAAGTGCAACAATTGAGCTCCGTAGACGTATTGGGAAAGCCATGGACGCATTCCAAAAGCTGGGCAGAGTATTGTGAGACAGTAAGATTTCTTTGGTAACAAAGAAAAAAATACCGAGCTGTTACGTGACATCTGTTCTTCTTTACGGCAGTGAATGTTGGACGATTTCCTCAAAGATGAAGAAGAGACTCGTGGCGACAGAGATGCGGTTCTACAGAAGGATGCTAAGGATATCATGGGCCGAGCGTGTGAGCAACAACGTGGTCTTAGAGAGGCTGCAAACAAGGAGGAGGCTTATACTTAATATCAGGAAGAGGCAGCTGAAGTTTCTGGGACACATAAAAGAGGGCTGAGAATCTGATACTCACGGGTCGAATAGAGGAAAAAAGGAAAAAACAACGCGTGACATACGGACTTAGTCAAGTGGATGACAGAACCTGGTCTGGGGGAGGAAGCAGAGGGAAGGAACTTGTTAAGAGCTGCAAATGTTAGAGAGAGGTGGGGAGCTATGATCGCCTACGTCCTGAAAGGACATGGTACATAAAAAAAGAAAACGTAAAATGGTTAAGCATCTCAATTCACACAGCCTTCTTTCAGATATGGCTTTTGTTTCTCTACGTCTACCATCGATGTATTAACGGCAATTATTAAAAGTCTCTATCAGGTTTTAAATAAGAACGGTGAAGCTAGAGGGTGTGGCTTTTAATACCTCGACGACCTTTGACAGAGTTTGGCATGCTGACCTTCTCCACAAGCCCAAAAGCCATGGCTAAAAGGGAGAAGTGATTTTTTCTCAAAGCTGCATCCCTCATGGATTTTCCCTTATATAGATCTAAGACTCCCTGCCAAATTTGAAGCTGATAGTGGTTTAATTTGCAGCAATTGCATCTGAAATTTAAAAATTTACTTATGTTGTGTTGGTGCAGTGTAATGTACATTGTACAAATGTACAATGTTTATATTCAATTTTATTAATTCACTAACTCTTTCTCTTTTCTTATCAGGTTAACAGATCAATTTCCTATTGAGATGGCTAATGGGCAGCTACAGATTATGCATTGTTCGGTTCTGTAAGTGATCTTCCAGTGGACAAGATTCCCTCTAATTTTAAAGAACTGCTGGCGATATAAATTTGATCAAGGAATGTTTGTATATTTATATTTTTTTTATTTTTAAGCGTTTCACAAGCAAGGCGGGAAGCCAGTAGGACGCAAGGTGTTAGAGAAGATTTCGAGCAAGATCAGATAGGAGTGATAGAGGAAAGGATGAGGAGAAGGGTAGTGGATAGATCAAGATAACTGGAGATGTCGATTGACATTACATTTGAATAGTTGGAGATTATAGCTCTCAAATAACAGGAATAAGGAATCGAGTTCCACAGGCGAGAGGTGCGAGATATGAAGCTATTGGAGTAGAAGAGACGGCTACATTTAATAGTTTCAACAGTGAAAGGGTGAGAGCGGGATGCCAACCTCGTCTCAATGATTATCATGATGTCTCCCAGGATTGCTCAGAAATATGCTGCCTTAACTGAATATGACCTTATCACAAAGGAGAAAATGAGTCAAGTTATTGGACCACAGAAACCACGAGATGCGAGATAAAAATATCGATTGAAAAGCCAAGAAATTCAGATGGCTAGTTTTGAAAATACGACGTCACTGTGTTTGGTTGGTAAGAAGACCGCCACTCGTCTGATGATAAAGACCAATAAATGGAGTTCGAGGATGATGATGCGAGATCATTATGTCGTAATGGTTGAGCCTGGCAATGTCTATCTCACACATGTGACTCCCAAGTCAGGAGAAAAATCTAACCCAGCAGCCCATTGTATGTGTTGGTAGTGCCAATGTGTACCAAATGTACATGAAGGTTCAGAAAATAAACCTTTTCGGACAGTTATGCGCCAGGCGTGATACACGCTTATTTGATTTTTTGATACATGACTGACGAGGCATATTTTTTCCCACAGTAGGTTGCCGTTTCTTTCTGCGGTAGACCAGTTGATACCCAAGGCTATAGAACCCGGTTTGTCCTGCTATTTACCCATAGTTCGGGGGAGAAGAAGAGCATTCATACCTATGCCAAGAGTATTAGCACGTAAGTGAATGTAATAGATTCGACTGGAATTCTAACCCGGCTCTCCAATTCCTCAGTCCGAGCTGCTATCCATTACTCCACCGTGCCTCCTTCACCATCTTGAAATCTTACTTGTTCACCCGCCCCATCGGAAATGAGCTGCCTTTCCGTGCTGTTTCCTATCACTATGAGTAAACCCTCTACCTCGAATGGCTCCCGGGCCTTGAACATGATGAAACCTACTGTTAAAAATACCAAAAAAAAAAACTGGTACTGGGAATTATAATTAAGAAACTTTTTTTAGTACTACAATGAAACATATGCTGTGGAGACTCGTGATCGCTTATGTTTTGAAGATACATAGAACACAAAACAATAATGTTTTTTCCAAGACGAGTGCCCTGTGGTTCCCAATCGATTTCTCAAGTGACTGGTTATAAAGAATCATTGAAATAGAATAGGTCGCTATTTTCTACGTCTAAGTTGCTTAAAATGTGGCCCTGAAGAATTGAGAAGCCAAATGCTGGCTAATCTCCACGAAAACTTATCAAATTGTATCTACTTCCTATCAGATTTTGATGTATTTCTTTGGTTTTATTCCCTGTCTCTGTCATGAATACTTTGTCTAAATAGGCCGTTAATCTGAAACAAAATGAAAACCTTGTGCGACTCTCTTATTCACCGCATTCCTTCTTTCCTTCACCTATTTTTTTTTCTCTTTTTCATTCTTTTTTTTTCTAAGGTTCTCTAATAAATCCCAGAGAAATTTCCGTTTTCCCTTCTCTCGATTCATCTTATTTTCTCTTTTAATCAAGTATAGAGTTCCACGTTGTGCCAAGAGAGCTTAACTTTGGTAATGAACAAAATCTATAAATTAAGCCAAATTGTTCATTTGATCTTAGAAGGGTTTTCAGAGATATGGTTCTTGTTATCAGTTATATTGGTATGAATATATTTAAGTGACGTTTGCTTATTGGAGATGGGCGTTTATAAACGTCAATCATGATTACGGACCGCGTAAGCCTTTTGTACATTTAATAGTAACAGTAGACGTACCTATGGAAGATAGCCTGAAGGAGCCTATCTCACTTCAGATGGTTTTGAATCCAGTTTTCCTTCTTCTAGATTGGTTGCTCTACCAAGGCGAATGGCCCCAGTCTGTCCGATTATTTACGAGAACTTAATTCAGAGCTTTTCTTTTACATTGGCTACGAATTAATCTCCCCTGCTAGCTAACCAAGAGATGGAGGAAGATATAACTGCTAAATAGTTCTTTTTCACCCAATATCACTTCTTATTGATAGAAACGTTAAGTTTAGTGGTTCTATGTTTTTGAGTTGACACTCCTGTTTTTATTTTATTTACACTATTTAAACGCAGACAAGGAAAGAGGACGCTAAAATTTTAAACTTTTAAATTATTTATATATATATATTATTGATAATTATATATTTTAAAATATGTGTTTGGGTATATAGATTAGACGATTTCATAGATTTTGTTATCATTCCTAGTGGTATCTTTTTCTTTTTGCTTATGTTTTTTTATCACTTTTTTTATACCGTACCCCACAGTGTCACAATAGATCTGCTACAAAAGGGGAAATGTTTTAAAAATTTGGACGAAAATTTAATGCAGGTGCTGTTCTCATTCTTTCCTGTGCATGTGTCGTCACATCAAAGTAAACATCACTAAAAGTCGTTGCAAACCAGACGGAATTTCTTTTCTACTTTGTCATAGAGTTTCCTAATATATATATATATATATATATATATATATATATATATATATATGTATGTATGTATATTAGGTTGGTGCAAAAAATAATGACGTAATAATGTCGTTTTTGACGTTAAAAATACGTCAAAAACGACATTATTATCATTATAACATAATATATATATATATATATATATATATATATATATATATATGTGAGATGAGTAAATTGGCATAATTTTGCATTTTTTATTGCGCGCATGCGCTTTGTTTTTAATTTTGTCAACTGCGGAGTCAGCTGGGCACCGTCTGTGAGAAAAAAAAACAACATTAAACAATTCACTCCACCAGAAATTTGGAAACAGTATGGCATTTGCACCGGAAGTTCCAATATGAACATTTCAGAGTGTCAATCTGAGGGAAGTGCAGAGGATTCGAAAAGAGTTAGATGAGTCTAATGATTACTACTAAGTTGTTTGAAGGGATCATTAGTGATGGCAACATTATTTCATCTTCCTACAATGGCTTTATATCAAGTTCTTTGAGAAGGTAGTGCTGTTCTGGGTCAAGAGTATGGCTGCTGAAAAGCCCTATTTCTGACAACAGGAATCTGAACCATGACATACAAGCAGGAGATGTCAGACAATTTCTGTCACCATATCATCTTTTACATTTGGCCACCTAACTCCCCAGACTGCAATCCCCTTGATTATTATGTGTGGGGTGAAGTCGAGCGTTAAACCAACAAAACTCTTTGAAGGCAAGGATTATGGCAGCATTCAGCAACTTAACCAAGGAGACCGTCCAGAAGAGATGATGGAGATTCAGAAGTCGTCTGGAGGCCATGATTAAAGCCAATGGCGATTTTATTTAGTAAATTTAATCTTTAGTATTTCAAGATATGTTTGTGTAATTTTGTTAAATATATCTGTCAAAATGAGATTTCAGTGTTATTTTCATTTTGGCGTCATTTATATATATATATATATATATATATATATATATATATTAGAATTGTAGGTGGTTTGTAATATATAAAAAAATTAACTTCACACATTTTAGGTTTAAACAGCAATTTAGGCATACTCAATGATTACAGTTTCCACAAGAAGTGTAAATCTAAATAAATTAAAAATAAAAAAAATAAAGAAGTGTAAATCTAAATAAATTAAAAATAAATCTAAATACATTAAAAATAAATCTAAATAAATTAAAGTAACTAATAACTAAGTTAACAAATCACGTATGAGCACATAAACCCAAGTAAACATATTAATAATAATTAACAAAAACAATTAATTAATAATAAATAATACGTAAAAGTTAACAAACAACACTTATAAAATAGCTGCAAATAGACCCATTGTGATTTACTCAATAGTCTTTAAAATAATTTGAAATATAATCGTTACGTCCTACGCAATAACCGTTACGATAATATAATAAACCTTGCTAACCATAATGCATCATTGACCAGCATATATAAATAGTTGTATCCAAACACAACACACAGGGCCTGAAGATTTCCTTCAAACATGAGATAGACTTTTACATTAAAGATGACTGACAAGTTACTGCGATTTGTATATAATTTTTCTTGTGTTCGCATAATTCTTTTTTTCTGGACATAAATTATGTAAAAATTGTTCCAATTTTTTTTATGTCCGAGCATTTTCGGCTATTTTATTAGCTATTACCAAGGTTGATATTAGTTTTGCTTTTAACTGAATGCATGGATTGTTTTATGTGTCTAGAGTTATAGGATTTGTATTTTTAATTTTCTAAACACTGTCAGCAGATTCTGGCTGTTTTCATAGTTGATGTTATTGAGTGTTAGCTTTTTCTTTCCTATTAATAATGCTTCCATTATTTAGTCTATTTACATTGTATTGTAATTATATTTTCTACGAGATTGTTACGGATTGAGTTTGGTTGTGTGTTCAAATGAATCCTAAGATGTAGAGATGTAGAGTTGTATATCAAATTCTTTGATATTATTAAGTTTAGTTTAACATGGCAAAAATTCAAACATTTGTAATTATATGCAACAGACCTCTCCTAGTCTTCTCCCACATAGACACACCACAAACGACATAGTGCGAGACACCATCAGGCTCGTTTTAAAAGCTTATAACTAACGTTAAGAAAAGAAAGAAGAAAGTGTATAGAAACGTCATATGAACCAACAAGGTCTCAATTTTGGCAAAAAAAAGGGAAGGCGGATAAAAGTGAAAAAAATGAACTGACAACGTCACTGAATGGACAGGAAGTTCTTTCATAGAGACTTAAGCATTGGCATTCTGCGGAGATATTCGGAGGGAGCTAGTCAGTTACATAGATGCGCAGTGACCCTAGGACCACTCCTGTTCATGGGGATCATGAAAATGATGTTGCTGATTTAAAATATAAGTATTTAGCATCCATGACAATTGAAATCCACTACACTAGTAACAGGTTAATAAACTGACAAATCATTTCACTAAAACGTGATTTCTCTCATTGCCAGGTTCTTTGGATGTAGGGCCAATGAAAATTAACTAATGCTCGAAGATAGGGCCGGTGCAAGGGTCTCGTGCACCCCGAATATATTACAAGCCACCTACTCTACGACATCACAATTTTCAAAAGGTAGTATTTATAAAATTGTAACCTAAATATGTACAATGATAAAATTGTAACCTAAATACGTACAATATACAAATGCAGTATAGCATAACAATTCTACAAAAAAAAAACTGAAAATAAATATATCTAAAAAGAAATATATCTAAAACCAATATATCTAAAAACAAATTAGAGACATGTTACAATAGATCATTCCATTTTAAATCAGCAATGTTTTGCGGCAAATTTTAACATCAACTTCAGATTTTTCTTGTTAAAAAGTTGAAGAATTTTAACACATTCAACATTATTGATAAAAATATAATGAATTTTATAATTTGCTTTTGCAGATTTAGCATGAGGAAAACAAATTTAACCTTTTATAGCTTAATTTTAAAGTTATATAAATGTAGACAAAAAGAAAATGTTGATAAGATAGCGAGGGTCACAAATCACTAGCCAGGCCTCCGATCAGGCTTGAGCTCTCTTATCGAGGGTAGTTCGCGTCACTCCTGCCAGAGGATCGGACGCCAAAAACACTTCTTATCGGTATAAGAAAGATAGAGACAGAGGCACAGGCTAATGCCTGTGACAATAATTGAAAGATCCTATCAATTTGTGGATGATCCAACATATGACCTTCAGCTGTGCGCGACGTACCACCCACACAGAAGTAAATTTGTGCCACATTTCTTCTTGTAAGTTTAAATATCTTTGCCTTCAGCCGTATTTTTTATGCTTTTAAGTTATAGGGAAGTATTAGACACATTTCGAATCGCCATTATTAAAGTGTGTCTAATTATTCTCACATCTTAGTTCTACTTGCTGTTTTCGGGATGGTTGACTTTGCACCTTTCTTTAGAAAATCAACATTGCTCTCGGTGTGAAAGCTGGAATTTGACGTTATAAATACTGAAACCATAGATTTGATTCATACCTTTTACCAGTTTTTGAAGATTCAGTTTTAAAGATTGTGTGAGAAATGTACAGATATACCTAATTTTCTCAAGTTTATACTGACATAGTGACTTCACAATTTTGCTATTTCAGGAATAAATTTGATATCTTTCGTATAAATTGAAAGCAAAATATATTCTAACTAGAATTCTAATTATGATTCATCGCAACTAAAATAAACATTTTTGCTACTCCATTCCATAAGTAAAACTATGTAAAAAATAAATTGTAAAAGATTACCAAAAATGCTACTCAATGAATAAAATTTGTTAGAGCATAATTAATTAAAACAAAATAATAAATAAAAATATATATATATATATATATATATATATATATATATATATATATATAACGCACTAATACTGCTAGGTTCAAATTATAAGACGTCATATCTTTAAATTTACATTTTTTATTGAAAATCACATTAAAAGTACGGTACTATAAAACATATGATATAGCTATTTTTTTCAGTATAATTTCCCTTTGATGTAAATGAAGGTTTTATTTGATGGCAATAATTAGTAATAACATCTTCCTGTCATGTATCTTGTCTATATAAAATTTGCAAAGCCTAAGAAAATTATAAATTTCATCAGGCTGCGATATGTCTTTAATGATCACCGGAATGGAAACGCTAAGATTTTCAACCTAATCTTGAAACTGATCTCTTCAAAAAACGATAAGAATTTAGAGAAAAATATTTTGTGCTATTACTTTTCATGTCAAACACCAACTTTCAAGTTGAGTGCAATACTAGGATTCCAAAACTGACCTGACATATTGCGTAGTTTCGCAGTTCCTCAGACTTCCATTTTTCGATCGTGAAAATTAGACTCTCGAAGATCAATAAAGGAAATTAAGATAAAGGAATTATTGATCAAAAGTTTGACGATTCTTCAACTAAAACAATAAATATTTTTCCTATAAATTTTTCAATTTATATTTCCCTTCACAACGTGGGGAAATATTTTATTAACTTTTATTCTTGGGAATGATAGTGGAATATTTTCCTATAGATTCCTCTGTGGTTTTCCTTCTTTTAAATTGGTTACCTCCTAAGATTAGAGAACCCATCCTGCCATGCAAATTAATCGATAACTGGGGAACAAGAAACATCTTCATAAGTGAACGTAAAACTAAACGGACTTTCAAATTAGAACTTTTCAAAGCCATTTCATTGATTTTTATTAATACTGTATCTCTGCAAGCAATCATGACTCTCCTTTATCATCTATGGTCGATTAGTTGAGTTGTTTTTTATTGTAAGAACATTTAGAGATAATAATGTTTTTTTTTTCTGATACAAGTTCTACTAATTAACCCATAGCTTGGGGAAGAGTTAGATTCATACTCTTTCCCAAAGATATTTACACAGAAGTGAATACAATGAACCCGACTGGAATTGGGACTCGGTTCGTCTTTTTCCAATTCTGAGTCGTTATTCTTTACACCACCCGCACATCCAAGCTTACAACATTTGATATTTTCAAGCGGTCAGCCATCTATGAACTGACCAGGCTTGACGTTGCTTAACTGCAGTAATCGTACGAGAACTGGTGTTTCAACGTAAACATTTATTATTTGTGAATTGCCACGCATTCTTGGGAAAGCTAGTGAAATGGTTTCCCGTTGAATTCCCGCAGTTTGCGATTCCGTAATTTTTCTTCACTTAGAATCGTTGCCTCCTAAGTCTAAAGAGCTCAACCGACCCAGTTCATTAAGCCATAATTCTGTGGCTAAGTAAATGAATTCATGCCTTTCGCAAGGGTATTTGTATCAAATTGAACACCCAAAATTTAAACTGGTCTCTCGGATTCCATTTTCGCACCGGTATCCGTTAAACTGCCTAAAAATCCTTCTTATTAGCAGTCGGATACATAAAAATATTAACATCAAATATAGCGCCGAGAGATCGTTGGAAATAGATTCGTCAGAAACAAAGAAAGGAGTACTATATTGTTACATGATATATGTCTTCCTGTTTGGTAGCGAATGCTGGGCAATCTATTCAAAGATGACGAAGACACAACAGAAATGTGGTACTACAGAAAGATGTTGAAGATACCATGGAGGTTTTGAAGAAAATGGAAACAAAAAGGAAAATTATACTTAAAACCGAGAAGAGACTACTGAAATTCCAAGGACATATAATTAGGAAAGGATGGCTTGACAAATATGATACTCACAGGACAGATTTGAAGGCAAGAGAGACAAGAGGAAAACAATGCATAAATTACTCAGTGAGCTTGAGTAAATGGATGGCTGAAGAAGGTTTGAGAGAAATAACACACACGCACACGAACACACATATAGAAAGGTATACAGAGTGCGATGGATAAATTGTCGTCTAAGTGACGCAAAAATGAAAACAACACTGACATCTCATTTTGACAGATATATTTAGTAAAATACACAAAAAAATATCTTGAAATACTAAAGATTAAATTTATTTAATAAAATCGCCATTGGCTTCAACTATGGTCACCAGACGACTTCGGAATCTCCTGCATCACTACTGGAAGTTCTCCTTCTTTAAGTTAGTGAATGCTGCCATAGTCCTTGCCTCCAGTTCAGCTTTGGTATCACAAGGAGTTTTATTGGTCTCTAGCTCAACTGCGCCCCACACATAATAATTAAGGTGGGTGCAGTCTTAGGTAGCCAGATGTAAAGGATGATGTGATCGCTGAAATTGTCTGGCAACCATGACAGGGTTAATCTGCTTGTGTGACTAAGTGTAGAGTCCTGTTGCCAGACATAGGGTCTCCCAGCAGCGACCCTCTTGACCCAGGGCAGCACTACATCCTCAAGGTACTTGATATCTTCATGTTGGAAGATAAATGGAGGCATACGTTACCATCATTAGTGATCACTCCAAACACTTCGTAATCACCATTAGATACCTCCAACTCTTTCCGCTTCACTGAAATGTTCGTATTGGAGCTCCTGGCGCGGATGCGAAGCAATACAGCACGCCATTTGCAAATTTCTGGCTCGACATCTGGAAGAGGCATTGAAATTTCTAGTACGCGTAATGTGGAAGGCGGGCTTCGAAAACCTGATACTCACAGGATAGATTAAGGGGAGGAGGGACAGAGGAATACAGCGCATAACATAGTAGATGAGCTTGAGTAAATGGATCGTAGAAAAGCGTTTGGGGGAAATAACAAAAAGACAAAATTTTTTAGTTACAAGGAACAGGGAAATTTAGAGGTCCATGATCGCCTACGTCCTGAAGGGAAATGACACACACACAAAAAAGAAACCGTGGGGTTATATTTATTTAAGGAGTAGAACAGTTGTCAGGTAAATACAATCTTTCAGAAGCGAAAGGAATGAGTTTCCTCTAGTGGCTGTTAACAGACGTTCATATAATGATAGTCTGAGAAGTTGCCGTAAAATAAATTAAACTTTCAGGAAATAATTATATGTCAAAATATATAATGGTTATTTATGATTTGTCTAATAAAAATGCAATATTTTATTTATATTTCAGACATGTTAAATAATGGGACCCGTTCTCGCTTTCCTCCTCTTTTTTCGGTACGCTAAGCGATGCAAGTATTCTTCGAAAATATAACTTCCATTATCCGTTTTAACCACGTTCGCGATGATTTTAAGTAAAAAAATAATCACAACCATAAATATTTTTTTTACTTCTCTGTCTTTTATGTGTTCATGGTCCTGCACGACTTCCTCTCCATTGTAAACCTGTTTTATTATCCCTCCCAGTCACTGTACTTGTTGTTCTCTTCAGGCTGTCTTGTTTTAAATATATCCTGTGAGAGTCAATTTCTGCAAGCCCTCTTTTCTCGTTATCTTTTTTTTTCTGATTCTCAGTGTAAGTGTCCTTTTTGTGTTTCCTTAAAACTCTCTCATTGTTTACATATTCCGTTAACGGTAATCTCATCATCTTTCTGTAGAACCACATCTTTGTTGTTTTATTTATCATCTTCATTGCCATATACGATGACTGATATTTACATAGCAGTTCAACAACCTTTCGTTGCGACTTTAACTTTTTGCACGCTGTACATAGATGACTCCATTTGTAAAAGAAAATGACAATGCCTGCAACTCTGATCATCAAATGATTGAGTGATTGAATTTTGCGCTAGTGTTGTCACATCCTACTATGGAAACTAGAAAATGTCTACGGAAAATTGAAGATGATGTTACTAAATTTCTATGTCCACTTATAACCAATGGATGAAGATGAAATACTTAAGAATATTGCAGAGTGTTAAATGTTAAAATTGAGGATTGCTATATTGTTAAAAAGTGACAATTCACAAAAGACTTCATAAAACAATAATCATTTGTTTTCCTCTGGTACAATGTTATTTTATATATTTGTTTATCGAATGAAAAAAACAAGGAAAAGCAAATTGATGAGGCTTTTTGTTTTATTGTTTTATCTCTGAAATTTGATTTTTTTATACTTGTTTCATTTCATTATTTTTATCTTTATTTCCCCTCGTATGTGCTTTGGCTATTTTTAAAATCATTTTCTCTATTCTTATTTCAACCTTTCCATCTTTCATTTTCACTTCCTAGTACTTTTTATAAGTCAATGTTTACACACTAAAACTGATATTAACCCACAGCTGTTGTAAACATTAGATGTACGCTTGAAGTAATGGCTAACGGCTTGAAATGAGAAATTAGGGGACTCGGTTCGAATTTCAATCGAGTTCATTACATTTGCTTACGCAAAAATACTCTAGGGAAAGGTTTGAATTCATGCCTTACCCCCAGCTATGAGTTAAATAGCACCATAATGATTGGCAAATCTGAACTCAAAACTGTACGTGGCCCTGAAATTGTGATAAATGTAGCTTAAGCAAGATGTCTGGTAAGTTCGACTAAAGTCCTTCATTTATTTCTTTTTTCATCCTTTGTTTCATTTCGTTAGTTTAATATTTATTTCCAGCTAAGTCCAACTCGTTTTATCATTTTTCCAGATAGAAGTCCAACTATTTAACCCATAGCTGGGAGAGAATATTTTTTTTTCATACCATCGCCAAGTTTATAATATTTGTTTTATTTGAAATATTTATGACCACCTTGGTGATTTTTTTTTTTTAAACACTATTTTTATTCTCTTTTCACTACATCCTTCTCTTTTATATTTCCTTTTAAAACCGGGAAATAATTTGGATTGTAAGAATATTTTTGTAAGCAAATATTACATTAAGATTTTTGTTATAACAGTGCTATTTCTAGATTTAACCCATAGCTAGGGAAGGAGATTTGTTCATACCATTCACAAAGTCATTTGCACGTAAATGAACGTAACGGACACGACCAGAATTTTAAATCGGCTATCCCATTTTCTCATTGCGAGTCTCTATTCATTACATCACCCGCATATCTGAAAGAGTGCTCCAGTCCTACTTGATCTAGCAAGACAAGCTTGCTAACCATTGCACCATTCTTCTTCTTCTTCTTCTTCTTCTTCTTCTTCTTCTTCTTCTTCTTCTTCTTCTTCTTCATTTTGTTGATATTTTCCTTTCTTTCGTCCATCGATTATCCTTTCCCTTCTCTGCATTCCGTCTTTTGCTTTGTTTTCAATTTCTTGTTTGCTTTCCTTTCTTCTTCTATCTTATTTCATCTTTATTTTCTTTTACCATTCTTCACGTTTTTACTTCCCATCCATCCTTATTTCCCGTCTTTTCCCTCCATTTTCTCTCTTTTTTATTTCTTTTACTTTGTCTTTTGTTCATTTTCTAGTGTTTGTCATATTTCTCCATTTTATTGATATAGCCCTTGTTCCCGCCTTTTTTCGAATTTCCATCTATTTTTTCTTCCTTTATTTCTACCATTTTTTCTTTTCTCTTCGCCATGCTTTTCTTTCATCTCTATTTTATTTTTAACTTTCTCCTTCTCTTTTATAATTCATTTTAAGCTTTTCCCCTTCCTTCTCTTTTTCTGTCGATTTTTCTTTCCGTGTGTCTTCTTTTTCTGCTTCGTTTTTTTTCAACACTCTTTTTCTTCATCTTTCTCTTTTCCTAACCTTTTTATGTTTCTTCTACTTCGGCACATTATTGAAATCTTCTCTTTTTTCTTCGCCTCCTCCCTTCTTCTTCATTTCTTTTCCTCCGCCTTTTCATTTTTTTTTCACTTCTTTTTTCTTCCGCCTCTCCCATTTCTTCCTCCGCCTTCATTTTCCTTCTCTTCTTTTCACTTCCGCCTTCCTTTTCTTCTTCTTCTTCTCATTTTCTTTCACTCCGCCTTTCATTTTCCTTCCTTCTTTCATTTTTTTCTTCTTCTCATTTCTTTTCTTCTCCGCCTTTCATTTTCCTTCCTTCTTTCACCGCCTTCCTCTCATTTCTTTCCTTTTTTAGCCTTTCATTTTCCTTCCCTTCTTTCACTCCGCCTCTCTCATTTCTTTCACTCCGCCTTTCATTTTCCTTCCCTTCTTTCACTCCGCCTCTCCCATTTCTTTCACTCCGCCTTTCATTTTCCTTCTCTTCTTTCACTCCGCCTCTCATTTCTCTCTTCTTCTCAGCCTTTCATTTCCTTCCCTTTCCTTTTTCACCTCCGCCTCTCATTTTCTTTCCTTCTTCCTTTCATTTTCCTTCCTTCTTTTCACTCCGCCTCTCTCATTTCTTTCACTCCGCCTTTCATTTTCCTTCTCTTCTTTCAATCCACATCTCCCTTTCCTTCTCTTCTTTCCTACCGGCTCTTGAATCACATTTTCCGTTCACGCATTTCCTTTTCATCCCAAACCTTTGACGATCTGACTGACCTCCCACCTTTCCTTTTCCCTGCCTTTTGTCTCCCTTGTTTATCTGTTTATTTAAGCCTGTCTAAATCTTTTGCCATGTCATCACATCTTCCAGCTCCACAGATCACGTTGCCATCATTTCCCCGTAGACTGCTTCATATATGTGTGTGTGTGTGTGTGTGTGAAGATGTGCGTTTAACTTTTACCTTCTCTTTATTTGATGCTTTGTTTCTTTCTCTCCTTTCCTTATTCTCTCTTTCTTACTTTCTTTTTCTTTGTTTCTTTCTTTATTTCTTTCAATATTTATTTTTCTTCTTATTCACACTTTTATTCTCTTTATTTTTTTATTTCCGCATCTCTTTCTTTCCCTCTCACTTTCTTTCTTTCCTTTCCTTTCCTTTTCACGTTCTCACTTTAACTCTATCTCTCTTTCATTTTTCCTTTGTCATTATTATATTGTACACACTTTTTTCTCTTTCTTTCTGTCCTCGTCCTCTCTTTTACTCTCTCTTTTTTCTTAGCTTTACCCATTCTCTCTTTCACTCTCTATCATTTTATTTCTTTTCTTCATAATTCTCTCTTTCGCTATATCCCTCTTTCATTGCTCCTCTCTTTTTTCGTTCATTCTGTCTTTCACTGTTTTTTTTTCCTTATTTTCTCTTTCACTCTCTCCTTTCTTACTTTCTTTCCTTCTTCATTCTATCCTTAACTCACTCTCTCATTTTTTTTCTTTCTTTCTTTCTTTTTTCTTTCCTCAATCTTTCTTCACTGTTTCTTTCTTCCATTCTTTATTTCATTCTTTTTTCTTTCATTTTTTCATTCTTTCTGTCGCTTCGTCTTTCTTTCTTTCTGTTCCTCATTTTCTCTTTAACTTTCTTTCTTTCTTTCTTTCTTTCTTTCTTTCTTTCTTTCTTTCTTTTGCTCACAGAATATCTTTCTCATGACCAAGTTTCTTATCTGTATTTATTCCTCACCATCAACAAAGATGGAATATAAGAAAATTCCAGAAACAAACCAACCAGCCGCCCCTCTTGGCTTAACACATCTGTTCCTCATACCAGACACGAGGAGATAACATGATTCTTTGTATTCCTTAATTTCAAGACTCTGACACATCCCCCCTCTCTCCCCTATCTATCTATCTATTCTATCTCTCCTATCTATCTATCTTTTAATTTTTCCTTCTCTCTCACTCTTTCTATCAGCTGAATCACACAGTCTACATCTGTATATTTATCTGTATTTACGTATATATGATATCACCTACATTACTAACTCAGAATATATACATACATATATATATATATATATATATATATATATATATATATGTGTGTGGGGGTGATAAAAATTATATTTGATTTATATTAACCTTTTCACTGAATTGAAGCAAGAAGAGATTTGATATCGTAATTTTCGAGCACGCCTGTGTACTTTTTCAACGATACGAGGAATAAACAAAGAAGTGAAAATCTTCTGAGGAATGCTTTTGGTTAGGCTCCTCCCTGTGAAAATTATACTTTCTGAGTAAACCCAAATTCCTGTTTTTCCCTCAATATTTGAATTTATTTTGTAAATAAATTTCAATTCCGATGTGCGTCTTTCTTCTCGACTGTTGAATGAAGACGCTAAAAGCATGCATCTGATGCATTCGAAGCTATGAAATGGTTGGTTGAAGTGTGTAGCAACAGGAAAATTCTCGTTCTTGTTGTCCTTGATGATTTTTATGGTCGTTGAATCGAAAACGTTTCAGTTCAGCAAAAGGTTGGCAATATTGGTTTCATTTTGTTGGATAATTTTTCTTCAAATTCTATTAACCAGCCTATTAAATCTGAAGCACACGTAGACCGCCTTTCGTTCTAATCCTATATATATATATATATATATATATATATATATATATATATATATATACTATTATTATTATTATTATTAATGCCTGTTTAGTTAAATAATATAGACAAGTTTTGTCTATTTATTTTAAGTAAATTCCTTTCATATTGTCGAATAAGGTTTTTAGCATTATCACTGAAACACGAAAAAAATCACCATGTTGATACATGTTTTCATTGTTAATCCTGTCTAAGCTTTCGTCTTACATAAGCCATCATCAGAGATTACAAGTGCATTAAAATAAATTAAATAATAAATCAAATAAAGATGGTAATTTTTTGTTTTAGATTGGTTATGCGGACATTGTAACAATGATAGTTTGTTTTGTTTGCATGCAAGTATGCTACGCAACGATAAAATCGTGCATATGAAATGCAGGAAGCAAATATCGCATTGCGATTCATGACATCACACAATGATGGTGTAATAGATAACGGCTCATTATGAGAAATTACAGAGCCGTGTTCTTATTCCAATCGGTTCGTTACATTCACTTACGCGCAAATATCATTGGGAAAACGTATAAATCCAATTTTTCTCCTCCCACCTACGGGTTCAGTAGCAGGACAGACAACCAGTCTACCGCAGAAAGAAACGGCAGCTTAGTCAGTCATAAATCAAAAGAGACATAATCGCCCAATCGTGTACCAAGTATGACAGTTGACTGACTGAGGTCAGTTCTTGAACATCTACTAAAGATAAGATTCTATCGTAATAAAAAGCAGTATAATAATAATATATAATTTATAGTAATAAATATACTAATAGTATAATTTTTAGTAATTAGAGACAGTCGGTACTCTCAACATACCGGACTGATCTTGACTTTACCAACGATCTTGCATTAATTTTTCCTTTTTTCCTGCAGTCATTCGAGCAAGCAGCGAACCAGGTAGGTCCCTATTGCAACGAGAGTAAGACAGAATACATAACAACCTCCCCTGAACCATTCGAGTTGAAATGACTCAATAATACGTCAATCAAAAGAGTTGAGGACTTCAAATATCTTGGATCTCACATCATAGATTCCCAAAAAATCTTCAACATCCGCAAAGATCTTGCATGGGAAACGTGTAATAAGATTTGGCGCTCAAATTTTCCAACCTCCTTAAAAAAAACATTGTTTGAACCAATCCTATTGTATGTATCAGAAACTTGGACATTATCTGTTCATCTTTAAAGGCGACTGGATGGAGACTATACTAAGAAAAATCGAGAACATCAGTTGGAGATCCCATGCAACACTTAACACAATCTACGGAGAATTGAGACCAATCTCTCTTAAGCTCAAACCAAAACGATTAGTTTTCCGGCAACTGCCACCGAGCGGACAGGGACATCACATCATCCTCACTCCTATGGCATCCTTTTGGAAGTGTCTTCTCACGAAAATTGACTTTGAGGATCTGGAGACAACAATACAGGACCAAACTGTGTGGAAAGGGATTGTCAATGTAGTTTCAACCAACCATAGGGAGCTTGAAGGATGATGATGATGAATATCGGAGAAAATAAATATCATTTTTTTTATAAATATCAAATCTATCCTCTCTCTCTCTCTCTCTCTCTCTCTCTCTCTATCTATCTATCTATCTATCTATCTATCACACTCTGTGTAACAATTTTATTCCAGGAAATGATCAGTGAAATCTTATTTGGTTGCTATCGTCTCTAGTTTCAAAAGGAGTCTACAACTTTGAATATGACAGCTGGCAATAGGTAAGTAATCCCGTTTTTTCCACATTACAAATCCGGAAATTGACAAAATTCAAGATCACCATTCTTAAGAATTTTTTTCTTAATACTAAATCTACTGTTACTTTAATCATATTCAGTATAAGTAATGTACAGCACTTTTGCCAATCTTCACAAAAAAAAAAACAAAAAAAACTTCCACAACATTCCTCATTTTTCCGCCAACAGTATAACACAAAGACGTACAATTTCCTCTACTGCTCGGTAACCAATGATGTATTTTGTCTGAGTCTCAAGAAAGTAGAATTTGCAAATTTTCGTACATGAACGTGTACATTCTTTTGATTGATTACCCCAGCGACGGCTTGCAGTAATTTTCAGAATTAAATTGTGACACACACACACACACACACACACACACATACACAGACGCAGGCACTCATACACAAGTACGCACACACTATCTATCTATTTATCTCTTTCTCTCTCTCTCTCTCTCTCTCTCTATATATATATATATATATATATATATATATAAATGTATGTATGTATGTATGTATGTATGTATGCATGTATTTATATATGTATATGGGTAAAGACCAACGAGAGTCTTTTGTTAAGGATTTATTTATTTTCCTATATTTTGGGCCATTTTCTTGGTTCTCGGTATATATTTAAATACAAATTTTCAGGTGTCCGATTACCTTTGGCTTTCATGAATTATTATTAAAGAAACGTTGTTTTATGCTATATATCAGTTTTGTAATTTCTCATTCCTGAATCACATTTGTATAAATTAAAAATTTATGTTATTGCCAGTATTAATTTAAATAAGTTTTGAAAATTCAAGCAACACGGTCAGTCTTTTTTTTTTTTGTACCAACTAAGATGGAGTAAATCGGAATCAAAATTGTGGATAAATTGTTCCGATTACTTTCGGCTAAGTTGTAACTGGGTTTTATCAGTATGGTAGACAAAGTTTTTGTTTTCGAAATTGGAGCTCAATTCCCCTACGAATTCTTTTACTCGAGGATTGTTTTGATTTTCGCATCAAAAATAGTTCTGTTTAGGAATATCGTCTTATATAGTGCAGAAAAGTGTTTGAAATTTGCATTTTACTTGGCCTTCAATAATTGGCATCTAATTCTAAAACTTTCCTTAACTATAACAAGCCAATTTATGAAAAATATTCGTTTAAATTTTTGTTTCAAAGATTTCAGGTATGAATGTATCTTACTTTGCAAAGATAGCGAGGGCGAAATATACGTTATATATATATATATATATATATATATATATATATATATATATATATATATATATATATATATATATAGTTAAATTCCCAGATGAATTCTGTGGACAAGACAGAATTCATCTGGAAATTTAATATATTGTCGACATGGTAAAAAATAAAAATAATAATAATAATCACTTACTATAAAGGTAATTTACATTAACCAGAAAAAAGGCTTAGACAGAAGCGTCTATCTTTCTAAATTTGGATTTTTTAATGTAACTATAACAACAAAAACATTTCGATTTCATTTTTGCCTTGAAAATGTCGGAAGACGAAACGCGTCGACAAAATATAAGATTTTTTTTTCCAATTGTTATTTTATACCATATATATATAGATGTATATATATCTATATATATATATATATAAAACCGAACCAGTAGCACGACACGGAGTTTCTTGCACATCGCAATATTCAGGTTTTGAATTGAAACTGACTGTAATTTAATTTAAGCACCTGAAGTTTATGTTGTGAATGAAACTACTGGTGAGGATAAAAATGTATATTTATTATTATATACTTACTAGCTCCGTTATATTATTAAGAGCACCATTCTATTAACCTCAGCATTCAATGTGATATATATATATATATATATATATATATATATATATATATATATATATATTATCTCACCAATAGCACGACTCGGAGTTTCATGCACAACACAGTCTTCAGGTGCTGTGAGTATAGACTGGCCGTTACATTATGGACACCAGACTCTTTAGAACTGACGGTGTAATTCTCTCTTGTAAAACAAGCCCACTAAATATAGATCAATTGAGAAAGGAACTGATCAAATTTTTTAAAGATCACGAATTAAATATTACCATTACTAGCGATGCTACAGGGATCAACTTTCTCAATGTGACCTTTTACTTGAATAACGATTATTACAATCCATATACCAAAGAGCTATATATCCATAGCTACGTCAGTGAAAAATCAAACCACCTCCGCAAAAGTCTTGATAATTTACATAAATCAGTCCAAGTTAAATTATCTACCAACAATAAGGAAATATTTGATAATAATAAAATTAGATATATAAAGGCTTAAGAACTACGCACTGACAAAGAAGCTAAAAAATAAACAGAAACACCGTCAGCGTAAAGATTATATGGTTCAATCCACCCTTTAATCGTAATTTTCAAACTAATATGGGAAGATTTTTTTTAAATGTAATCCATCAGCATTTTAACCATTAAAAAAAATACTAAAATAGATTTTTAACAAAAATAATGTAAAGATCAGCTTTAGCTGCGTTAATAATATAGACAAATACATATCCCAACATAGCAACTTTATATTAAACAAATATATTTCCAACAAAGACAACGTAAATATTTCTTAAAACAATGTATGACGGATAATACCGAGCGTGCATATATTCCGGTAACGATGTTAAATTTTTATTTTCGTTCGATTGAAAACCCTGAAAATCTTATCTAGCACAATCACAACGCCCTATCCTTGATATCTAATCCGTGATTAACTATTTTATAACCATTGAGAGAATGACAAGTTTTTGTTACCTTACGTTCGTATAAATCGCATTGTCCTATAATTAAAATTTTTCTGAATTTCTAAAACTTTGCGCTGTCACGTATTGTGTATGATAATAAATTATACCCGGCAGCAAGGCCACTGATCAAAAGGTTTGAAGAGCGTGGAACCACATCTTAATTGCTCTTTTTCTCAGGTCCACTATGGCCCAGTGTGGTAGCACCTGTTAGGGTCCCAGCTATGGGCAAATAGGGAACGCTAAAACAAAAGCAAAAATCTATGAAAGTTTAAAAATACATTTTCATAGTTTACCAGCAAAATATTTTTGTCCAAGAAATTACTAATGCTTTCAAGAAAATTAAATTTCGGCATTAAATGACCCATAAGAAGTTGATATGCAAATAAACCAACATTTCGCTTTCATTGCTTGATTATACATGCAATAAAATCCTGAGAAAGACTTTAAATATGTTTCTAAGTTTGTTTGTTTATTCTAAAATTGGATATAACATACTGCTGGCGAATTTTGCACCAGTTTAATATTTACAACTGGAAAATATGGTAAAAATATTAGCACGTTAGTAAATTGGATGAGTGAACCTAAAGTTCACTCATCCAATGGACTTCGTAGTTTTGTGTTGATTAGGTCGAGTTTGCTTTTGAGAAAAATTAGTTCACTCATCTCAGATCACCTCGAAATGGACATCTCAAATAATGCCAAATCTAGAAACGCCTTTGACGAGCACAAAGGAGATAGAAAGCTTATTAAGCAAATGACACCGGTGTCAAGACAAAGATCCCGAAGGCTAATTAAAAATATACCTAATCATTTTACTCAGTATACAAGACGAAGCCTGTTATTAGAATTTATAACTTATTAATAATACTTCGCATTCTTCTTTGTGTGCTGTGCCCCCCTCAGGACGTCGGCGATCATGGCTCTCCACAATTTCCTGTCCTTTGTAGCTCTTAATAAATATTTTTTTTTATTATTGCTCTTAAAACCTGTTCCGACATCCACTTACTCAACCTCACTATGTATATTCATTGTTTACCTCTGTCTCTTGTCTTCAATATGTCCTGTGTGTATCAGATTTTTCAAGCCCTTCTTCTACATTATGTTCAAATGTGTATGTTGGTGCACGCAACACAGAATCTTCAAGCAGAGTTCGAATTTTAACTTAATTTAAAGGTTTCTAATTTCCATAAGGATGTAATTGAGAATGGCATTGCATGTTTATCAAAATGTATAATATTATGCGATGAAGATTCACAGCAGGGCCGGTGCGTAATATGCCCGAGCCCCCGAACAGATAGGGCCCTGGAACGGGTCACACGCTCTATCTTATCAACATTTGCTTTTTGCTATCTATATTTATATACGTTTCAAATTAAAATAAGCACAATTGGTGGGGGGGTCTATTGACACGGACGATGTTCACTGAATGTGAGAACAAAAATTTTCTGATATTGTTTTCATTTCGTTTCTGTCTATATTTCTGAGATGAGGTATTATGTACAGTATTTACATTAGTCGGACTATTGTCCTCATCTTTGTCGCCATATTTGTCACAACGTTTCGGCCGTTGTACGCTCCGGCCTTCTTCAGGTGGTTGGAATTTCGAACTGAACCCTTTATTTCGATCACTGGGGTAGACTGTTCTAATTCCACGTGCCATGTCAGTTATCAGTTATCTCCTGCTAATTTTCCCTCAGAAAGTTCTCCACAAGGACACATAGCACAGTGGATAAAGGCGTTGGTTAGATCCAGTGACAGACCCAAAGAAGGTGAGTTCAATACCTGGTTAAGGCAGTGGAGAACTTTCAGAGGGAAAATTAGCAGGATATAACTGACATCCATCAAGCATGGCACGTGGAACTTGAACTTATTTCTCATATAGTATTAATTCCCTCATCCAGTTTGTTTTAATAGAGGATAACTGAAATTATACTAGGTACCTCCAAAAAATTCGTTTACCTAAGGTATAAATGTATTTTTCATAAAGGAAAAATCCTTTTCGAAACTTTCTAACCGCTTCAATTGAAAGCTAAAGGATTAAATTTTCTAATTTCAGAAATAAAATATGGAGAAATTTGAATGATTTTTAGTCGATGCTTCCGAGAAACCAATCGAAACAGCCATTTTTAACTTTTTTTAGAGAAAATGTAAACGAACTTATTTTTCGGTTTTGAAAATTCCGCTAAAACAAGCTATACGTTTCTGAAACCTTACTTTCATGAAATTAGCAAATTTAAAGTTAAATTAATCTTTTCTGAAACATATATCACTTACTTATAGCATAAAATTTTTTAGATAAACATTTCTTGACCTCGAGGTCTTGTGATTTTCACGTCTCCATCGATAATTTGATGGTTGAATGTGTTGACAGGTTTAGTACGGTGTATCAAAAGTGACATAACGGTGTTTTTTGGGGGTGTGGGTTCTTATAATAATTTAAAATACTATAAAAAATTCTTACACTACTGAGTTACCTCTAACTCTTTCATTATTTAATAGCTAAGATAATGGTAAATAATTTTATTAATTATTAATATTACATTAAGTTATTACATTTTAAATTTAATTACTGAGGTAATAACGAATAAAATTATTATTATATTAATAATTATAATATCTCACTGAGTTATTAATTGTTTAAATTGATAAATGAGATAATTTTATTATCTCAATTTAATTTTTAATTTAATAACTGAGAGTGATATAAGACCTTTACATGTCAAGGGGCTTTGCCCAAGGAGGAGACAAGCCTTGAAACACGTGACCTTTTAACCTTAATATCACTTATGAGATATCATATTTAAAAAAAAAAATAACATTTTGACGCACAAAATAAATACTTTTAATCACGGTAAAAAGTTTTGATAGCATTATTTGTATTAAGCTTTTAATTTTCGCTTAGTAAATATAGTGTTCACTTAAAAACTTAATAACATACCCCACACTCTGCTTGGAAGAATGTTAAAAAATTTTTTAAAATTAAAGAAAAATGCAAAAAAAAACTAAAAGAAAAATGCAAACAATTCTTGGAAAAATTTTTTATTCATCGATTTTTTCTTCAGATAATGTCCTTAATGTATATTATTTATAAAAGCAAATAAAAGCCTATCTAATTCGATAATTAGATAGTTTTATTGCAGTTTTTATTTTACGATTTGGAGCAAATTTTTAAAATTGATGATTTAATTTCTCCAAGGAGTCCTGCTTGTAAGTACTATAAAAGAATTTGCGAACTGTTTGAAATTCTAGAAAATTTCATAAAATTAATTTATGTTTAACAAATGTAAAAAAAAATATTTTTACCGAGATTTTCTAAAAGTAAAAATTTCAAAAGTAGGTTCATTCATTTTTTAATAAGTCCTAAAAGTTTCATTAAAATCAGACAATTATTATTATTGCAGGAATTTCCAAATTAATGTGTTCCCCAACACACTGAAACCGCTACACTAAAATGGCCATTACCACAAGTATTACAAAGTTAAACATAAGAAAAACGAGATTTTTTACCGAAATTTAGAACGTGTTAGAAAAATACTTTGTTCTTTCCTCTTAATAATAACATAAACATTTTAACGATAAAACATTGTTTTTATTAAGTTTAGGACCTTTTATCATTATACTATACTGATTTTTTAGCGAATCATTGGAGGTACCTAAATTTTACTAAGTTAAAACTTAATAGATAATATCATGCAATCAGTTCCATAACTAAATCTATCCTTACGCATATATTCAGGGCTAATCTCCGTTGTTTTATTCAGTATTTATTTAATTTTCCTTGTTTGGGATTTGGTTTCCGGTTCCTTCTAAAGTCATCTTCAACTCTATACTTCTAATGTCTCTGACTTTTATTTACTAGTCATTATTATTTTTTTCTCGTTTCCCTGCTCCAACAGGAGCTGATGGGTTCGCCTATCATCCGATTCATACTCTTTCCTGGTTCAAATCTATAATTTCTCGTATTTGTTTTGTCTATTCTAAGTATTGAGAAAACACGACATAAAATTCATTATTTTTCATCCATAATGGTGAATCTTTAATATTTTTCAACTTTTTAACAAGATTTCAAATTGATGTTCAAAATTACCGCAAATCATTGTTGATTCAATTAAGATGGAATAATCTTTTATGACCTATCACAAATTTGTATTTATTTTCATATTTTTTAGTTGAATTGTTTACCTATATTGCATATGATTCATTATTCATGGATTTGGACGAACATTGAAAAAGCCTCGGAATGACATCAATATCTGAATTTTTTTTTATCCTTTTAAAGCCAGTTTTTTTTTTTATTTTATTTTGTTTTGTTTTTTGTAGATTAAAATAAACAGAGGCTTACCTTCGAAACACCCGACCGGGGATGTTTCTTTGGGTGGGGGCCATTGTGACCTCTGCCATTTTTTCAGCACTGTTTTATGGCTATTCGCATTTTTTTTAATTATTTACATTGGCGCCCCAAAAGGACTAGTTTCAGCAGCTAGTTTTTCAAAGCTAGGTTTTTTTGGGGTTTTTTTCTACCTAAATTGTATTATCAATCATCAACTATAATAATCGACTGAGCCGCTGCTTACTACCCCAAACCTCTCAACCGCGTGGTGGCCCTACTGGGGAGGACGGGGCAGAAGTGGTAATTTCAATTTTTAAATTGTAATTTTCTTTCTGAACAGAAAGATGGTAATATATCTCGATAAAATAATTTTTATTCCGATTTTGTTCTTACTAATAGTAATACTAACCAGAAGTCCACGACTAGTAATTAAAATAAAATTTCTAGTCCCTATTTTTTACATTTCTATGATAGAACCGAGAAAATGATCGCTTAAAAATGTTTAAAGATTTCAACACATGAAAAATGTTCCCCAAAACTGAAATACTGTTTTTAAAACAAATTTTTAAGACAATCCCGTTTGTGTTGTGTTGTAATATTTAAAAACTTTTTTTTTCAGCAGAGATGCGTCAGCGATTAATCTTTATGGAAATGTAAAATTTACGTCATGAAAATATTGGTGATTAGTACAAAAACAAATAACATTTTCTCAGATTTTTTTTTATTATAAAAGTAAATAATTAATTAATATGTACTAAAAATCTTATTTAAATTGGATAATTCCCTGATTTTTGGTAATTTAAAAAAAGCACTGCCCATCCCCGCAAATTTCCTTCGGGAATTTGTGGCCCCCAGGTTGAGAAATTGTGAAATCGACATGCAGTAGGGAGGAGGACCCCGTATCAAAGTTTCGGGATGGTGGGTTGTTTGGAGATCCTGGCGCCTGCCCTGATAATAAAATTTGTATTTTAAATGAATACTAACTTATAAAAAATTGGGATGAAGTAGAGTGGGAGCCCCCGTATCATAGATCGAGAGGCTGGCCCGTATCATAGATTTAGAAGATGGGGTGGGCGCACGACCTTTGCACCGTCTCTGGTTGACGGTGAAGTGTCTGCACAAGCTATAACTTAAACAATACTCAATTTAACCTTCCCTTAGAATCTTATTCAGCAACCTTCTAACTAGAGTGGATGCTGGGCTTCGTATTGGGTGAACAAACAGTAAACTGAAAATTAAGTTGCTTGCCTTGCAAAATATTATTTCTGATTATAAAAGGGTGTTTCATTAAGACGGATCAAAGCCGGCAGTAACTAAATCAGTGTTATTGGAGAAAATTTATTTCTCTACTGGATCATGTTATTTAAATCATAGCAATTATATGGAAAAAATATATCGCCCAAATGTCGGCCAAGTCTTCGGCGGCACGCCTCCACTCGATGGTCAAAATTTTTGATGACGTCTCTGTATAGTTGCTCCTCGATCTCATCAATATGCCTTATTATCTCATCCTTCAGCTGCTGAATTGTTGTTGGCTTTTTGACAGAGAACTTACTTTGAGATGACCTCAAAGGAAGAAATCTAAAGGCGTCAAGTTGAAAGATCGTGGTGGCCAATTGACATGTGACATGGTGGGTCTTAACCGTGAAGGTTACAACTGTTAGAACTACGGAATCTACTTCGTCTGAACACTTTCCATGGAATCTTGTGACATTTCGTCTGTGAGAGAGGGGTTGCAGAATGGAAAATAATTTGTCATCCAAAAGGATGCATAATGATTTTGGATTCTATCGAGACTGCAAAGTGAAGATTGTGCAGCTCCTGTAACAGTACTCCCTGATCTGGCTATTGCAGTGGTTTTCAACCTTTTTGCTGCAGCGGAACCACAAGGAAACATTTCAGTGGTTCGAGGAACCCCTGCAATAAATTAATTGTTTTATGCAAAATAAAGCTTTCAATATTAAAATAAAATAAAAATACTCATCTTCAGATTTATTTACAAAAAATACAAACTGTAAAAATATTGTAGACGTCCATATGCAATTTTAATCTTGCTTCTACGGTTATTACCCATGTATTAAAAAACTTCAGTTTAAAAAGAATTACATTTATTTTCATTAAAAATTCAATGAGAAACTTGAGCCTGGTGTTTCTTGCACAAATCTTTAATACTGGGTCGTGTTTTTGACAGACACAAACACACATATCTGCCCAAGAGAATTAAAAATTACTGTCAATCATAGTACTTGTGTAACTTCTGGCGGAACCCCTGGGCTTTACCGGCTAGGAACCCTGGTTGAAAACCACTGATCTATTGTAAAGGTAGAGCATAGCATGAGGAATCAGATACTTACTAGAGCGGTACTGAGAACCGATCATTTTTCCAGCATCTTTATCGGTGAATCGTATATACGAGTTGCACTTGAAGTCTGTGTCGAGTTTAAGTTCTAATAGGCGCTCAAGGTAAGTGGCCTCCCCGAGGAAACATCAGTAGGGGGCCCATTGAATAGAATATGCATTCTTTGTGGGAAATACAGTTTGCAGATCAGGTTTCATTGACGTATTTTTTTAAAGAGAGTTTTGCTGTTACTTTTTTTTCTCTCAAAAAGTATTGCTGATAATATTTTCTTTTTTTGCTGGTATTTTCACTATAAAATTTTTTGCTTTCATAGTATTTTGACCCCAGTTAGAGGGTTAACGATTTCGCCATAACTGGGACCCTAACATGTGTTAACACCCCAAGTGAATGTGGACCTCGGAACAGCAGCAATTAAGATGTGGTTCCAGGCTCCTCAAAACCTTTCAATCAAAGGCCTTTCTGGTCGTTTATTGTCATACCCAGGACGAGTCATTTTGATGAAGCTTTAATAAAAGTTAAACATGTGAGAGTGATAAATATTTCAAAATTCTTCTTTATCTTATCATTATGACGAATTCTGATCCATGTTTGATCGCATTTCATGACCACGTAAATAAAAAAAAAAACTTACACCAGATTTAAAAAAAAAAACAAACTCTATTATTAATATCGGATATGTTAAGCACCTATAATTAATAACGTATTCATATTTAAATTCTTGTAATTAATATCGGATTTTAAGGAGTATTTTAATGGACTAGAAAAGTAAAATTATCGTATGTGTTATAATCCTTCGAGGGGTGTGCGGATAGTATAATGGATCGAGGCTCCGAATGAGAAATCGGAGAGCTGAGTTCAAAGTTCAGTCAGGTGCGTTACATTAACTTACAATAAACTTGGGAAGGTATGAATCATTCTCCAGCACTAGCTATGGTCTAAATAGTTGGACTTGTTTCGGGAAAAATCGGCATTATTAAAGAAATGTGTTAATGCGATAATCATTCGCAAAAAAAGAATAATTCTTGCAATCCAAAATATTTTCTGATTTTAAATAACACATAGAGGGTTGATGAGTCATAAAAAACAATTCAATCAATTTATACTTTAACTTAAAAGAACTTCTTCTTCTTCTTCTTCTTCTTCTTCTTCTTCTTCTTCTTCTTCTTCTTCTGTGTGCCGTATCCCTTCAGGGCGTAAGCGGCCATGGCTCTCCACACTTCTTGTCTTTCTCTCCACACTTTCTTGCCTTAGTATTTTTTTTTTCTTTTTGCCATGTTTTGTAATCCCTGTTCTAACAACTATTAACATAAGCTCGTTAGGTAAGGTATGCGCTGCTTTCATCTGTCTTTCTTGCCCTCAATACGCCCTGTAAGTGTCAATTTTTAAGCCCTCTTTCCTCATTACGTATCTCTCTTTCTGATGTTCTGTATAAGTGCCCCTTTTGTTTCCATTTTATCTCAAATTCCGCCGTTGCTCAGGTGTTCAGTCCTTGGTATTCCCTTCTGTGGAATAACAATTGTGTTGCCTCAAATCCCTTCTCCGTCTGTGAGGAGATTTTACTGCAGTCACTGCCACATAAAAAACCTATATTAACATAACAATTCAGTACTCTTTTCTTTGCTTCCAATGATATTTTCTTGTTTCTTCATATTTTGCTTAACTTTTGGAAGGCATCTTTCGCTATCTTCGGATTTTGGTGTTGCATTTTCCACCCTCTGTTAAAACACATCCTAAATATTTCATTTTTGCACTTGTTTAATTTTGGTATTTGCAAATTGTAATTCGCATATTTTATTTTGCTGAGAACATTATCTTATTACAGTTGATGTTTAATCCTTTCTTTTCGCTTCCCTTTACTCTCTTCTGTACAGTGACACTCGGGGTCAACAACTTTTCGATTGTATGCTCCTAAGGCTCAAGTAGGGGGTGAGGACTCATCCGTTTTCGCTTATCAAAACATAGATCCATATTCACGCCATCTTGTAGGCCGCTTGTACAACGAATTTAACAGGGTCAATTTCAAATTTCAAAAACTAATTTCTTTATTTCACTCTTTGATTGGATGCCCCCCCCCCGATATCGATGCCCGGGGCCGTTGCACCCTCTGCTCCCGCCTTCTGCACGCTACTTCTTCCGTTGCAGCTCTTGTAGTTTCCTTTCTGTTTCTGCTATCAGCACTGTGTCATATGCATATCTAATGTTTTAAATTTGTAGCCAACAGTAATTGATCCTGGTAGGTTTGGTTTGGTTTGTTTTATGGCATATCAACCTCAATGGTTTATTTAATGCCGACAAAATTTTTATTGCTGGTAATATTTTTTTTTTCTTAAAAATGTTTTGCTGGTATTTTTTTTTTCGAAAATGTACTGCTGGTAATAATTTTTCCAAAAAAGTATTGCTGGTATTAAAACCAGCATTTTTATACTTTCATTATGTTTTGTTTCCTTCGGGGATTTGTGGCCCCCAGGTTGAGAAATTTTGAAATCGACATGCAGTAGGAGGAGGGCCCCGTATCAACGTTTCGGGATTGGGGGCGAGAAATTTTAACAGTTTTAACGATGACTACAATCTTAACCAGTCTAGTGTTAATCGTTATCTTCCCCACATATCCGTTAGAAGCAAACTGGCAATTATTTTGTAGGGATTAACTCTTTTCCCATAGCTGGGGCCCTAGAAAGTGCTACCAACCCGGATCAAGGTGGACCTGGGAACACCAGCAATTAAGAGATAGTTCCATGCTCTTCAAATCCTTCTGATCAAAGGCCTTGTTGTCGGATGTAGTTTATCGTCTTACCCAAGACACGGGTGAAGTTTATCGTCATACCCAGGACGGAATCCTGGTAGAACTTCTAAAACTTCTTGAAAAATCTTGTCTTTTTCATTTTCACTTCATTATGTGAGAGTCTCGAATACGATATTCTTCATTTTTCCCTTCGGCCGGAAATTATCACGATAATGTTTTATTCGTTTTTTTTTTTTTTTTTTTTTTTCTTTCTTCAAACCCAGTGGGGGAACTGGCTGGTTACATTCAACGCATGGAAAACCAAACTACTGACGTTCACCTATCTGATTCTGAATTTGCACCTATCACGATTAGCCGATGTTCTCTCAGGGAGGCCCTGTACCTTGAGGGCTTCTTGGAACTTAAACTTAAACCAGACTTCGTGGAACCTACATATGCAATCCATCGCTCAAAATGCTGGATAAAACGGTCCGTTCCTTGTACCGCTTCAGTAAGTTCCAGACTCCTGCTGCTATCCGTTCCAAGAGCCAAATCAGGCCGAAAATGGAATACTACTGCCATAGATGGACAGGAGTTCCCCATTTTTCACTTCACGAAAGTATTTCCACGTCCTTGTAGGCGATGAATTATTTTCCATTCTACACCCACTTTTCCACCTACTATACTTCGAAAGCGTCTCGCTATTCTATCGCTATATTCATGGAAAGTGCTCAGGCGAATTATATTCCTTAGTTCAACCAGTTCTAAACTCCACGACTAAAACCCGCCATGCCATGCACATTGTAAGGAACCACCTCCATTGCCTTTGTATCCCATTGGTCAGATACAATTTGAACTCGAACAGTTTCTTCCTGCGAACCGCTGCTTAGTAGAACCGACTCCCTAGTGGATGCTTCTCCGGTCGCTATAATCTTAATCAGTTCAAGTCTAACGTTAGCCGTTACCGTCTCTTCATATAGCTCTGTAACCATCTACCTCTAGTGGCTCTTGGGCCTTGCACATGGTAAACAGCAATGTAAAAATAAAATATCAATTTCTATTAAATCTGCTTTTTCAGCATTTTATCAACAAATCCTTACTATGGATCATAAGAACAATGAACTAAAAAGTATAGGCTGAGAAATGTGACAATTTCTATAAGAGAATCAAGACTCGATGAAATTTTGGAAAGATTGCCAGACATAGATGATTAAAATTAAGAAAAAGAGTATCTACCGTAAATAGACATTCATCGCCACCTTCCCACACACAAAAGTTCAAATAGGAACAATGTTAAAATAAAGAGCTTTGATACGAATAACTGGGCGTTTCCTACACAATCAGTAAAAAGCGATTAACGGAAGTAGCAACAATAGCAACAATAAAAGGCAACAATGAAATCGAGATCTGCCCGATATGGGCTTGTGTTGGCGGCTGCACTGTTGCACCAACGGCTAACCGTATGAGATTCGATCACTTATACTGACGATAGCCGAGGGGGTAAAGGAAGGCAAATCGTAAATCACTGGGGCAATAACAACAGAAGTCTGGGACCAAGGGAGACGTTGACGCGCATGCTAGTGCTAAGCCTTTCAGGTTATTCTGTCTTTGGGGTCGCGTGTTCTGATAGCCAGGGAAGAGGCAGGGACTTGGGTAGAGTCACACGACACTCAACGATGAAGACACGTGCCAACAATTACAGTCTCTACGCGAAACAAACTGGCAATCCGTTTCCCGTGTTTATTTTTTTGTTTGTTTATTTTTCAACCAGTTGTACAAAATGTAGGCATTGCTTGAAACATAAATTTTCTTTAAATTGTGAGTGAAAAGGAAATGCGTGTTCATGGCAACTTATAAAGGCATTTTAATTTTGGGTGGGCATTAGTTTTATATGCTTTAATTTATATTTTTCTTCATTGTCCTTTTCCTTTCACCTTCTGCCGTATACCTTTTCTTCTTCTTCTTCTTCTTCTTCTTCTTCTTCTTCTTCAATATACCTTCTTTTTCTTCTTCTCCATCATCTTCTTCTTCTTCTTATTATTATTATTATTAGTAGTAGTAGTAGTAGTAGTAGTATTCGCCTTCATCTGTATACATTCTCCTTCATCTTCATCCCTATACCTTCTTATTATTATTAATCTCTATACTTTCTTTTTCTTTTTCTATTTCTCTCCCTCCTACTTCTTTTTCCGTCATATACCTTCTTTGTCTTCTTCTTCTTCTGGCGTATACCTTTTTCTTTTCTCCTGTATTCTTCATTTCTGTCGTATACTTTCTTCTTCTTCTTCTTCTTCTTCTTCTTCTTCTTCTTCTTCTTCTTCTTCTTCTTCTTCTTCTTCCGCATGCTTTATTCTGGTGTATACTTTCTACCTCTCCTAACTTCCTTTTTCTTCTGTTGTATATATTCTGCATACTTTTTGTTGTTCTATGTTTTCTTTACTTCTTCTAGTATACTACTACAATTACTATTAATGCCACAACAAAAACTATTTCTCTTTCTATTACCACACGTACACAATGCACTATGCAGAGATTTTCGGAAAAATAAAATAACGGCTTATATTTCGAGTGGGAACAATTCTTGTTGTTGTTGTTGTTGTTGTTGTTGTTCTTCTTCTTCTTCTTCTTCTTCTTCTTCTTCTTCTTCTTATTATTATTATTATTATTATTATTATTATTATTCTCCGCCATTAAAATCTTTTCTGTTCAGATTTTGTTTCCCAAGAGTTTTTGGTGGCATACAATTTAGAGAGTTGGTTGTATAAACTCAAGTGAAATTAAATAAAATAGAAATAAATAAAATAAAATAAAATAAAGAACGACAGTCGCAAAATAAGCCAAATTACTTCATGTAAATGTTATAAAAATGTGAAATAAAATCACTCACTGAAGTAATGAAATTCCTAACACATATGCACAATCCGACCCAGCCACCTGCACACCAAAGCATATCCTGCTTTTAATTGATCATTTTTTGATTCGATTTTTTTCCATTGAACAACGAAAAATGAATATCAGTGTTTTTCTTGTTTCTCCAGTACTAATATAAGGAATTGTCAAACAAAAATATCCTGGAAAGTCAGGAACCATAAAATAATTACAACCAACGAGGAAACGTCCACTTTTGAGAATTTCCAATGAAAGCCATTATCTCAGATTTACCTTAAATAATAAAAGATGAAAACATCTCAAGTGGCTTAGGTACTTAAAATGTATGTGAACGCGCGGGTTTTAGCGGATGGGTCACAGCCAGACACCAAGAAGTTGTTCCAAACCCTTTGTAGTCAATGTGCATGAAAAACGAGGCCATATTTTTCGTGTGGAATTTTACATAAAATTCTATCGCTCGTACAGGGATATTTTCAAAGAGATTTCAGAAAGAGATAATTTTTACTTCTCATCAATGGAATACGAATTGTCGTTTGCTACAAAGTGAGTGGCATGGTGGGTCCTAGCTCTGAAGGTTACAACTGAGGGAAACAAGGAATGCAATTTGCCAGAGCACTTTCCATGGAAGTAGCGAAAGAGCAGTAAGAGACTTGTCACATCCCGTGTGTGAGAGAGATGTTGCAGGGTGGAAAATAAATCATCACTCACAAGGACGCGAGGGGCTTTTAGGCTCTAATACGAGACTGGTAAGTGAGGACAGGACAGCTCTTGCTCAAATATGACAGTAGTACTCCATTTTATATCAAGTTTGGTTATCGACGCATTGAATGTAAGCAGACAGTTTCTTCCACCACTGAGATGTCAGTGTGTCATAGAGGAATAAAGTGTCGCTGCGGACGCTGGAGTTTGAACATAGATCCCCAGAGAGCAAACACAGGCGATCCCATTTTGAATAAATAGATCACGTGATGGTAAAGAAAATGTATATACGGGTTGCCCTGGAAGTGGCCTTGTCAAACTCTATGCCTCCAGGCAGGGTGTATCCCCAGACGAGGCTATGTCGAAGGGCAGAGTCTCGTCTCAGGACACAGCTACCCGACCCCGTTGTTTTACGTGGTCTACGGGGAATTTTGTCTCAGATACCCTACAATAAACATCCGACCGCGTGGGGCGCTTAGTGAATATCATCGCTATACGGATTGCTTCGGAAGTGTGCTGGTCAAATTCTATGCCTCCAGGCAGAGAGTATCCCCAGATGAGGCTATGTCGAAGGGCAGAGTTTCGTCTCAGGAGACAGCTACCCGACCCCGTTTTTTTACGGAGTCTACGGGGAACTTTGGGCCTACGGGCTCGGATACTACACTATAAATTCGGCCTTGTACCATATCCGACCGCTGAGAAATGACTGATTCAAGCCTTTTCCAACGGAATTTGCGCAAATGTATGTGTCTAAGCCAAAATTTGAACTCAGCTCACCGATCTCACTTTCCCCGTCGATATCCATTGTCCTATCCGCACTTCTAAACCGTGTTGGCACTACTTTCATTTCTCCACGCGCTATAAAGCGTCCTCGCGTGTCTCGATTACATTATATCTAAATTTGATCTCACGTAAAACTAAGACGTGGTTTATTATATTACCAAGAGAAATAGTATAGTGTTTATCAGTCAATTATAAAACTGATAATTGCTTGGTACGACTACTAATAATATCTTCACTCAATTTTCGTCTGATGAATGCAGATATGATGTTGGTTTATTATATTACCAATACAAACAGTATAGTGTTTCTAGGTCGATTATTACGTTGATAATTTCTTGGTACTTCTGCTAACAAAATTGTAATTCTGTTTTTGTATAGATGAATGGACACAATTGGACGACCAGTCCGAAGGGACATTTATATTTGATTTGTATTCTGCTGGTCCTTCGGGATGAAATTCACTTGGACTAACTTTTGTAATACGTTTTTCAGTTGTAATGTGACAGCGGTTGTGTTATCGCTGACACTGACTATCTTGTCTCGCTTACTGGACAGCGCTTACCAAACAACAATCCTTTAAAAAATGATCACTTGCTTTGCTCTCCCCGGGACTGAGAAACATTTGTTATAAATGTTAGTGTCATTCATGATAATGTATTTCGAAACACAGCTGCCGACTGGTGGCCAGATTTCTTGGACGGTCTACGTGTCAAATCCCGGCTTTGACAAAAGGACCCGAAAGCGTCTTTCTTTCTTTCTTTCTTTCTTTCTTTCTTTCTTTCTTTCTTTCTTTCTAAGCTGTCCCATGTGTCCATCTTTGTGTCGAAGTGCCACGTTGACATCCGTCTTTAGTATTTTTGCGCGCTCATTGTGTTCGGGCTTGAGGCCAAATTTAAAAAGAAAACTGAACAGTCGCGTAATGCTGGTAACAACTTCGTTTCAAATAAATACTCAACCAAACAAGAAGGAGTCAATTTTTGTTTTTGGCAACATCCGGGACAGTGAAAATCTTTCTGAATATTCATGAACTACATTTCCCTATTTTTTGTTGTCAATGCAGGAACAAGAAAAACAATACAAATTTAGAATTAGAATTAGAAAACATATTCTTTTTTGAGGGATTAGAAAATTTTTTCGTTTTGGGGGATTAGAAAATTTTTTTCGTTTTTTTTTTAGGGGGGGTATTTATTCTAATTTTTATTTATTCATCCATCTATCCTTCCACAAAATTATGTTTGCACATGCACATCTACCATAAAGTAAAATCTAATTGTTCAGATAATTGTTTAATCGATACATCGATACGGAGTCACACAGATTCGATCCCTACCAATGATTTCATTCTTTTATTAAGATTTCACGAATGCGCAGGTCGATTGATTCATTGTTTAAAATAAAAATAAAAACGAGGCGTCTATTTCAAATAAGAAGTGTTTACTATAATATATTTATATATATATATAATATATATATATATATATATATATATATATATATATATATATATATATATATATATATATGTATGTATGTATGTATGTATGTATGTATGTATATGAATAGATTTCTCTGTATCCTTGGATATTTAAAAAGTTACTCCAAAATTCGCTTGAGAGTGAAATGGAACTAATAACTTTAATTTAATTACAAAAATAAAATTCGAAGCTTTTAGCTTCCATTTTGAAACATGGTTAGAACTGTGTAGCGAAAAAAACATATTTTAAATCAGTTAATTTAATATATATATATATATATATATATATATATATATATATATATATATATATATATATATATCATTCTTTTTCTTTTGGTTGAATGACCTAGACATATTATGTCTATTTTTATTTTAATCCTTTCAAATTCATGGATCAGTTTCTTAGTGTTGTTATTAAACTGGTTAAGAAAGACGCCGTAGCATTGGTTATTTCTTTACTTTCCTAAGTACTTTCAATCTCATCCAATGTCATCTTCAGAGGTGAATTGCTAAGACAAAAATTAATGCCATTGATAGTTGTGATTTTTTTATGAATGCGCATGAAATGCACTTAATTATAGTGAACTTAAAAATTAAATTTAAAAATATGTAAGGGATATATATATATATATATATATATATATAGTGAGTGAGTGTGTAAATATAAGAGTGAACACAGATGAACACTGTGTTAAAGAGTTAAACGTTGACATATAATACTATACAGTAGCTACAAATAACCACATTTGGATCAACAATTATTTCTGCTGAATAGCCTTTAGAATACTTTAAAATGTAAGCGTTGCTGCCTACACAGTAACGGTTTGAATAATACAATAAACTGGAAATACCTGACATCTCAACCGATAATGCCCCACTGACCAGCCTATATCCAAGGGAAAGTAAAAAATTATACGCACTCATAACACAAATATGTTATCGCGCAAGTGCAGGTAATTTTTGACTTTCCCTCGTAAATAATCGAACCACCACACAACAGATATGGTCTGAAGACGACCACTAATCCTGAAATAGAGTGTCGCTACTCAGTGTTGAGTTCAGAGTTCACATATATGGGGTGGGAGTATGGCTCAGTTGGCTAGAGCGTGTTGGGCTAAACGATGGCTCCCTCTTCCCAGAGGAAGGCACGTTCCAATCCTGTGAGAGAGTGTTAAGTTTTGGTTTAATTATATTTAAAGAACATTCAGGCGGGTAGACAAAAATAAATAAATATACTGTTTAACAAATAAACGGAACGTCTACTTAAATACAAGAATCTACTAAAAAGATTTTGAAGTAATATATATATATATATATATATATATATATATATATATATATATAATGAATTATAGGATAAAGAACAAGTAGGAATCAGATCTTAATCTAACACGTTTCACGTTATTAAAGCTTCGACAGAGATCAAGATAGAAACATGTTAAATTAAAATCTATTTTCTACTTGTTCTTTATCATATCATTTTGTTGGATTCCTATCCATACTCTCTGTCTGTCTGTCTGTCTGTCTGTCTCTCTCTCTCTCTCTCTATATATATATATATATATATATATATATATATATATATATATATATATATATATATTGGAAAATGTATGACAAAATGGAAAGTTGCTTTTATTTCTTATGTGGGTGCGACTGCACATGCGCTCAAACGAAAGATACTGGGTATTTTAAATTTATCTTTTTTTCTAACTGATTTAATTCAGATTATTTTTATTTTTATTTTCATCTCTTTTGTAATTAGATATCCCATACCGTGATAACAGACGTTCTACCAGAAGAGATGGACTCAGACCTTCCAAATGGTATTAGCACGTAAGTGAATGTAATAAGACGACCGGAATTCGAACTCAGCTCACCAATTCCTCAATATCGCCCGCTATCCATTACTGCACGCTTATTTTTATATATAAATATAAAAAATGAAATGAAACTCATTAATTAAACGTATAATAAGTCCAGAAAGGAAATCGCATGAAACTCCCTAGTTTTTAATCACATCGTATTTGAGCATTTCAGGTATTCTGATGATGAAAGTGGTACTATTAAATGAATCCCTGAAAATGGCTATTCCTCAAGAAAAGGCACAATGTTTCATTGTTTATTGAAACAATACCGGATACGCAGACTCAACGGAACTACAGAACTAAATATGGAAGTGACCCACCGTAACATCCGTCAATTCGTGAATAGCGCAAGAAATTTATGGAAACATGAACAGTGTTGGATTAAGGAAATCTGACGATAAAATCGATCGTGTAAACTGGGTACCATCTTGATGTGTTTCGTGCAACTAATGGTACCCTTCTAAAGGTGTATTAAATTAGTTACTCCTCATTCTGTAACAATTTCCACATATTTGCCTGTTCATTTGCTTTTGTAATATTTTTTTTAAATTTCAAAGGGACTTTATAGACACCCTGTTGTTAAAAAATGTTTGAGGTAACATTTAATTTATATGGGCACATGAGAGTCGAGACGATCCTTATTTAAAAACGGACGATAATTTTATTGCTAACACACAAAAGTGTATAAATTACGCAAATTAAATGCATTGTGGGCCACATGATGGCCGATAACATGATATTGTAAATTATCAATGAAAATGAAAAATGCTTCTTTAAAATAAAAATGATAATTCTGCATAAGGTGCTCAGAAAAGAAAACTACATAAAATGAAGAAAAGCAGGAAATACTTCTCTGAATAGTTTTCAAAGAATTGGTGCAATTTTGGAAGCAATGTTCGTGATAACATCAAAGAACAGAATTAGCACATCAGCCGAAGACTTTTCCATAAAGTGGTAGCAATTTTGTTGTTCCTGTCAATTCTTGTCTTGGTTCCTGCAGCAGTTGTTCGTCGACACTGAAAATTATATCCAAGGCCTCATTTAATTAACTTAGAGGTAGGTTCTCAATACAATTCCCGGTATTTGGAGGGAAACCCTTTTATTAGTATTTAGATGAAGAACAAACGCAGCTGCTTCCCCATAAATCGAAATTTACTAAAAAATATTTTCGAAATTCAAAAATTAAGCCCAATGCTGTATTTGCTTTCTTTCTGAAATACAGACAATGAACGCTCTTTCTTATAAGGTAGAGCGTTATTGTGTGCTTTTATGTGAACGTAAGAAAAAAAAACGCAAGAAAGGGGTCAAGATGTTAAGGATTGAGAAAACATCCTGCCAGGAGTCTCTTTCACAAAGGAGTCGTTCTTGTTAAGAAGCTGCCCGAATTGAACTTCTTACTATAGAAATACGAAGGGAATGGGGATGATTCACTCTTGTGTACGTGGAATCTTTGGTCTCAGTTGTAAAGGTCAATGCTGGTGGAACCAAGGAATGTAACTCGTTAGCACACATGACATGGAATTAGCAATAGACCTGCGTTAGGCTTGGGACTTTTCGTTTGCAGGAAAGGAGTTTTAAGGTGAAAAAATATTAATCACCCACAATTTTAAATCTGAAGAATTCATGACGATCTTAGAATTGTTATTAGAAAGACAAAGAGGTAATAATGATGTCGGAAGTATTATTACAAGAACAAGTCTTTAATAATGATTTTAGAATGGTTATTACAAAAGCGAAGCAGTAATAATGACGTAAGAAGATGTTGATTTAATAATGGTTTTGTAAATGTTATCGAGAAAATAAGGACAGTGTTTGGTTTGTTCTTAGAAAGGGAAGTAAGAAATGATGATATTGGCATACTTATATGAAAGGCGAAAAAATAATGGTCATGTTGGAATTCTTAGTTGGTCAGATAGAAAAATAGGGATTTCTTACGGTTCAAACGACATCTGATCTCTGTGGTAATGATGATGGTGTCTGTAAAAATAATTCTATGAATGTGGTTTTTAAATGTTGCTGAAGATTCTGATGACGACGAATAGGAATGAAAATAGAAATAAAATCGTGGTGTATCCGCAGTTTTAATCAAACTCACGTATACCTACCCGCCGATTAACAAAACTGATATGGCTTGTAATGATGACCGATATTACGTGTGCCCACGGATACGTTAAGACACAATACACACTATTTATCAAAAACCCAATCTAAGCCTGCAGAATTTTTATTGGTCTTTCATTTTATATATATATATATTTTTATATCGTGAAACTCAGAAAAAAATGTAGAGCGTATATATAAATAAAATAAAATAAAAATCTTTAACAAATCCATATAAGAAAAAAATGTAATTTGAAATATAAAATGCATACCGGGATACGAATAACAAGGGAATATATGACACGCTGAGAATTAAAAAAAATGGTGGAGTGTAATGAATGTCGCCTGTATATGAACAACATAATTCCTTTTCTTTCTGTGGCTTTAGAAAATAATAAAATTGAAAGAAAAAAGCTGCATGTATTAAAGATTTTACTGATTAAATTTTCATTGTTTTCTGCTTTCTTTTGTTCGTTTTTTTTAAGCTCAGAAGCCCTGTTCGCGTCCACAGAGAAAAAGAATATAGATTCCACTTTTGTTTCAATTTGCTTAAACACTACTCCCCGACCTACTGGTTCACCATTTTCCTGCCTCCAGTATCCGCCTGAACAGATATTTTGCAATGATTTCTTTGTACCCGTCGGAGGAGTTTTTCACCCAGGGGATGAACACGCCATCTACCCGAATGCGGACTGCTTGTAGATACAAACTTTTAACGGTGAAAAAAATGTTCGTCTCTGAAAGGTTTCGTTCATTTCAGGAGTTTCGAGATTAAAAATCAAGTTCTGTGTTAGAAATGTTTATCTGCCATCTCGAAGCGCAAGCTATCAGATTAAAAAACGACATCGGGTCGTTGATACTCAGACAAAACCCTAACCTGAAACGCACACACACACACACACACACACACATATATATATATATATATATATATATATATATATATATATATATATATATATATATATTTACTTATACACGAACAAAACGTATAAAACACGACGACATATATTTTAAAAAAAAATTGGCAAAAAGTTATATATTAAGAATGCTTTGCAGTAAAATTTGCACATTATTCTAAAAATCAACATTTTCAAAATATGGTGCAACAAAATTTATTTTAAAGAAATGTATGTTTTTATAACAATCAAATCAATTATAGATCATTTATTTTCAAAAGATTTAGTACAAAGATGGATGTGAAACATTCTTCGTTGTACATGGAATTTTCCATATTGGAATTTTCATATAAAAAATATAAAACTATCAAATTTTATTTGGCAATAACAATAAAATTAGTCAAAGCAACTAATGTTTGAAAAAGCTTTCAAGTTAAAAGTATATCTAAATAATAACTTCACTATGAAATATTCGGCTTAGATTTTATTAGAAACTATCTTAAAAGCTGCAGTCCGTGCGGGCTTTTAAGCTAGTTCTTAAGGAAGACTAATTGGGCATCCAGCCAAAAACTAAACGGGCCTCTGGTCCAGCCTAGAAAACTGCACTGGTAATTTTGAAGAAATGACTTTGAATTCTTGAATCCACTCAATGGAACTTCAAAACCTCATCTTAACTGTGATTCGGGTTATAAGTTCAATTCCGATAAAAATATCTGGGCCGAATGTGTGATTTAGGTCTAAATTCCAATTCGGACCGAAAACTGAGTTCTACATATCACAATATCCGTGGAATTCAGTTGATGTGAGTTTTTCAAATCACAAACTATGCGAAACTTCAAAACCTCACGTTACGAAGCCTCTCATTTTAACTCTGATTCCATGGCATTTTGAAGAAATAAAATTGATTTCCTCAATTCACAAAGTCTTGGAGATATGTAAAACAGAATTTAAAACAAATGTCTTTTGAACTCTTAAAGTTTTTGTGTTATTTTAAACTCAATATAAATTAAAAACTTTTGAAATGATTAATTTTTTTTCAGTTATTCTAAAATTTGAATTGTTAACTATTCTCCCCTCATCCTGACACAAATCCCAATGCCTGATGTTTAAGCACCAGATGGAGGACACATTTCTAATAACGGGATCATCCCGATTCCAAAAAGGTATAATGTCTATGTAGAGCAAGTCCGGCCCGAGTTAGAGAGGTTTCAAACACACGGACAGACAGACAGAATCTGCTCTTTATTTAGATATTTACAATATCTTCTATGATGAGTGGAGATTTTCAAATCAATGTCACGCTGTATATACAAGGTCTGATCAAAAAGTATCGAGACTTTTGCTCTGGCAACGGACTTAGGAAGAGTGAAGCCGCTTGGCAAAGATTAACCTGGAACTACGTTATAACGGTTTCAATCACCCGTTGTCTATAGAACTTATTTAAAGGAAAACTTCCATCAGTGACCATGGCTTGTTCAGCAGGTGTTGATCAAGTCCCACATTTTCCAGGTCCGACAACCTCCATATTCCCCAAATCTCTCTCCTTGCGACTTTTTTTCCTCTTCAAAAATTAAATCCCATTTCAAGACGTAGAGGAAATAATGCAACGAGGCAGCTGATCGCTATGACGAGTTCCAGAAATGGAAACTATATTGGATAAAGTGTGTGGCTTTATAAGGTGACTACTTCGATGGAGATTAAATGCCGAATTGATATGTGTTGTAGCTTACATATTATAGCACCAGTCCCGAAACTTTTTGATCAGAGCTTGCATATTTAGTAAATTAATGGAGTAAAGTGTCCAGTATCGGAGATAGAGCATTTTTAAGGCTAGATAATGTGAACCTAGGAATCAACAGTGCATGATGAAAGTGAGCTTCAAGCCTCAAAGAAATCATCATGTTCTGAAGATCCTCAAATCAATCGTCAATATTCAGTCTTAATTTCTTTATTGATTGATTTGTTTTGTTTATCATCCTTTTGCAGAGATTTTACTTAAAGCCAGAAAATATTTTTAGATTGTAAGAATGTTTTGAAGATGATAATAATTTACTGATATAATTTCTAATAATTAACCCATAGCTGTGGGGGAAACATGTGTATTCATACCTTTTTTATGAGTATTTAACTGAATATAACGAACCCTACTGGAATTGGAACACTGCTCTGCCATTAGGGTAATGGATAGCGGCTCGGATTGAGGAATTCGAGAGCCGAGTTCGAATTCCAGTTGAATCCATCATATTCACTTACGTGCTAATAACCTTAGGAAAGGTATGAATCCTCTTCTTCTCCGCTCCCGCACCAGTTATGGGCAAATAGCAGGACGGACCGGTTTCTATAGCCTTGAATGCTAGCTGGTCTACTGCAGAAAGAAATAGCAACCTACTGCGGGGAAAATACATCTGCCTTGTCACTCATATATCGAAAGATATGTGATCGCCTAAGCATGTATCACGCATCGCACATAATTGATTTTTTTTTCTTTTTGCAATGACTTGTCGCCACTTATCAGACGGCTCTTCGATACATTCTGAGTAAAATTACACAAACTTCTCATATGAAAATTTTTTCGATGAACTTTTCAATCTGGTTTTCGTTATTGGTTTATTGGAAAAGCGCCCCCCTTCCCACCATCAAAGCCTTTTTCAGCGATCGAAAAAAAGTAAGAATCGATTGTTGCATGGTCAGGTGAATATGGCGGGTAGGATAAAACAGACCAATAAATTCCAATTTTTTCTTATATTATTCTTGCCCTGAGTGGTCTTGCGTTATCAGAGAGGAAAACAATATTTTTCATATTGATGCGTGCAAGACACTTTTACGCCAAACTTTTATGGACATGTTGCAACTGCTGGATGTATAATTTGGCATTTAGTATTTCATTGCGTTTTATGAACTCGAAATGAATGATGATCCCACCACGGGCACAGCGTTATCTTTCTGTTATGGAGATTAGCCTTTGAAGTCGGTTGTGAAGACTTCCTTGTCAATTCACTTCTTTTTGCACTAAACATTGTTATATAATCCACTTTTCAACACCTGTGATTATATATTTAAGGAACGGTTTGTTCGGATGATACATTTGTCATTACAATTGCTTCTCCTAAACGGAAATTATTATATATTAGAATTGGGAAAATATGACTTATAGTGTCGATTTGATGAAAAGTTGAAAGGAAATTGGTAAAGGAAGTTTTGAATTGGTGTTCTCTTCTTGCAGGAAAATACACTTACTCAAGAATTTAAGTTTCGGGTGCATCGACAGTCTACACTGCATACAGATAATTTTTTGTTTGTAAAATTTCAGAGAAGTTCAAGAGGGAGGAAATTTCCGAATGATTATTTAGCATGTATTTCAAAGACCAAACCTCATAATTTGATTATGAAATGCCGAGTGAATGTGTGGAATAAGAAGTATGTTTTTCGTCCTCGATAAACTACATCTAGCATCAAGGTTTCTAATCGGGAGGTTTTGAAGAGCGTGGAGTCACCACTTCATTGTTGTTGTCCTCAGTCCACGCTGACCGGTGGTTGTAGTACCTACTTTGTCCCAGCTATGAACAAATAGTTAAACCCCAAACTGGCGTCGAAACCTTATGACAGGATAGAAATACGTTTTTATAGGAAAAATACCATTTTTATAGTAAAAGTACCAAATTTTCCTAGTAAAAAAATAAATTTTACCAGTAATATATTTTTGTAAAAAAGAATGAAGAAATATTTTCAATATGAAAGTCTCAGTAAAACAAGTCTATTTCAGGACATGGTTCAATTCTTTAGAGCAATGTTTTGGTTTTCTATCAACTCTTGCTTATGCTATACCTAACGCAGTCAATCATGTGTTCTATATCCTCAGTTAACATACGTAATTTGTTATACACAAAGCGTTTTATAATTAAGATATTTAAACCGTTGAAATTTAGTAATTCCTCAACATTCATTTTTTATGATGGATTTAGGATAGATAGATAGATAGACTTAGATAGATAGATATACAAACAGACTTAGATAGATAGATAGATAGATAGATAGATAGATAGATAGATAGATAGATAGATAGATAGATAGATAAACAGACTTAGATAGATAGATAGATAGATAGATAGATAGATAGATAGACTTAGATAGACTTAGATAGATAGATAGACAGACTTAGATAGATAGACAAACAGACTTAGATAGATAGATAGATAGATAGACAAACAGACTTAGATAGATAGATAGATAGATAGATAGATAGATAGATAAACAGACTTAGATAGATAGATAGATAGATAGATAGATAGATAGATAGATAGATAGAAACAGGCAGACAGACAGAAATGTAAATATGTATCCATTTTTGTATATCAAATTTTACAAGGAAGCTTTTGCCTTCTGGACACACCAGCGTTAATTAGTGTAAGCACAATTTTAAAATGCTCGCGAGTTGATTGACTGGAGAGAAGATCTGATGATGCATTTCACACGAAATTAAAAAAAGAAAACGTCTGTGAGAAAACCACCATGTTTTTTTTTTTTTTTTTTTTTTTGCTTCCATTTCTTTTTCTCGCCTTCTGAACGCCTTTTTTTAATCGTGTTTTCTTCTTCTTCTTCTTCATTGACAAAAACTTTTTCCCTTTTCTCCTCTTAACGCGTTCTCTTTTCCCACGTCTAGATTTCATCTGAAGAGAACAACAAACACACGCCAATTTTATTTTTTTATCTAAAATGTTCATATAATAGAAAGTAAACTCATATTGCACCGTGTGGATCGAAATTACCAAGAACTTGAATCAAATATTCATATATTTTCCGCTTAAGAAACTATGTCTCAACCCCTTATGCACCGGTCGGCGCAATATTTGCTTCAGTTACACACTTTATTTCATCATCATCATCATGGTCGCTGTCGTTATTATTATAACCATCATCATCCCACTCATGAACGTATGCGGTCGCTGCAAAGCTGATCTTATGACTCGGCCGTGTATCAATGTATGTGTGCCTGTGAAAAATCTTCAAATCAGCGCAGTGACGATGTCATCCAGATTTTATCACTTCTATCTTCTTCTGACTAAATTTGTAACGTTTAGGATTGAAACAGAAAATATTTTTTAATAATTTCATCCCCAACAAGGCGCAAAGGTTTTAAAATGGGTGGAAAATTCGGAGATAAAAAACATCAAGTAAAGAGGACAAGGAAATAATAGAATTCAGGGAAACAGATGACTATGATTGATATTGCATTTAAATTCCTGTAGGGTCACCCATGGCGGTAAGGTAGAGGGGGGAGGTAAAGATTGCGAAGCCAGTCGGATTTGCGTCACCAAGGTTGACCTTGACATACCAAGCATCCGACAGACCGATGCAACTCACCTGTCTCAATCCACTTTGAGTAGCGAGGAAGGTGCTTCTGGCCAAGTATGTGGGTCTCTCCGTCGTGCATAGTCCACCAAAATCAAATTCACACGAATGGCCACGACAAAATCTCTTTGACTACTCTTTATGAGTAGGCCGGGCTTTCACAGCCATCTTCACCACCGCCCCGAGAGGATAAAGGAAATAAGGAGAGAGTATTACGATTCGGATGTGAACGGCTTCCGACTACTAATAAATTTGGGAAGATCAAAGTTGACAGGGAATAAGAAACGGGAAGATAGTTTAATAATCGAGAATTGCGAAAGAAGAAACTTTCCGCGCAGAACTGGCCACACCATTTCAACTTGTTTTTCTGACGGTGAAAAGTTCTTCCAATCTGTTTCTTGTCTGATGGTGACTCGGTGAGGATGTCGTTCAACGAACCTGTTTCAACTTTGAAGGTGTCTCGGTGAGGCGGTCTTCCAACGAATGTATTTCTTGTCGGATGGTGTCTATGTGAGGACGTCTTCCAACGAATCTGTTTCCTGTCTGATGGTGTCTAGGCGAGGAGGTCTTTCAACGAATCTGTTTCCTGTCTGATGGTGTCTAGGCGAGGAGGTCTTTCAACGAATCTGTTTCCTGTCTGATGGTGTTCTGATGACGTCTCTATGGTGTCGAGGAGGTCTTTCCAACGAATCTGTTTCCAACGAATCTGTTTCCTGTCTGATGGTGTCTCGAGGAGGTCTTTCAGACGAGGAGGTCTTCAACGAATCTGTTTCCAACGAATCTGTTTCCTGTCTGATGGTGTCTAAGGCGAGGACGTCTTCCAACGAATCTGTTTCCTGATGGTCTTCTTCCAACGAATCTGTTTCCTGTCTGATGGTGTCTTCGAGGACGTCTGTCTGATGGTGTCTAGGCGAGGACGTCTTCCAACGAATCTGTTTCCTGTCTGATGGTGTCTAAGCGAGGAGGTCTTCCAACGAATCTGTCTGTGGTGTCTAAGAGGACGTCTTCCAACGAATCTGTTTCCTGTCTGATGGTGTCTAACGTCGAGGAGGTCTTCCAACGAGTTTCCTGTCTGATGGTGTCTCTTCTTCCAACGAATCTGGTCTGATGGTGTCTAAGCGGGGAGGTCTTCCAATCTTTCAACGGAGGTCTTCAACGAATCTGTTTCCTGTCTGTGTTTGATGGTTTCCTGTCTGATGTTTCTTTCAACGAATCTGTTTCGTGTTTGATGGTGTTTCGGTGAGGCGGTCTTCCAAAGAATCTGTTTTTTGTCTGATGGTGGTTAGGTGAGGAGGTCTTTCAACGAATCTGTTTCTTGCCTGATGGGGTTCCGGTGCAGAGGTCTCCCAGCGAATATGTTTCTTGTCTGATGATGTCTAGGCGAGGACGTCTTCCAACGAATCTGTTTCCTGTCTGATGGTGTCTAGACGAGGAGGTCTTCCAACGAATGAATCTGTTTCTTGTCTGATGGTGTCTGATGGTGTCGAGGACGTCTTCCAACGAATCTGTTTCCTGTCTGATGGTGTCTGAAGAATCTGTTTCCTGTCTGATGGTGTCTAAGGAGGACGTCTTCCAACGTCTTTTCCCGTCTGATGGTGTCAAGCGAAGGTCTTCCAACGATCTGTTTCCTGTCTGATGGTGTCTAGAGGTCTTCCAACGAATCTGTTTCCTGTCTGATGGTGTCTAACGTCTTCCAACGAATCTGTTTCCTGTCTGATGGTGTCTACTTTCCAACCATGGTGTCTCTCGAATCTGTTTCCTGTCTGATGATGTCTAGACGAGAGGTCTTTCAACGAATCTGTTTCTTGTTTGATGGTGTTTCGGTGAGGCAATCTGTTTTTGTCTGATGGTGGTTAGGTTTCAACGAATTCCCAGCGAATATGTTTCATGATGTCTAGGCGAGGACGTCTTCCAACGAATCTGTTTCCTGTCTGATGGTGTCTAAGCGAGGAGGTCTTCCAACGAATCTGTTTCCTGTCTGATGGTGTCCCTTCCATCTGTTTCCTGTCTGATGGTGTCTGGGCGAGGACGTCTTCCAACGAATCTGTTTCCTGTCTGATGGTGTCAGGAGGTCTTCCAACGAATCTGTTTCCTGTCTGATGGTGTCTAAGCGAGGAGGTCTTTCCAACAATCTGTTTCCTGTCTGATGGTGTCTAAGGAGGGAGGTCTTCCAACGAATCTGTTTCCTGTCTGATGGTGTCTAAGCGAGACGTCTTCCAAAAATCTGTTTCCTGATGGTGGGCTGTTATGGTCCTGTCTGATTTTAATGTCTGATGTTGTTTTCTAGACCCTAGGAGGTCTTGGGGTCTAAGCGAGGACGTGAATCTGTTTCCTGTCTGATGATATACAAAGGCGGGAATCTGTTTTTGTCTGAAAGAGGAGGTCTTTCAACGAATCTTCATAGCGATGATGTTCCTTTTCCTGTCTGATGGTGTCTAAGGACGTCTTCCAACGAATCATGTAACATGGTGTCCTTCCAACGAATCTGTTTCCTGTCTTGGTGTCTATCTTCCAACGAATCTCCTGTCTGATGGTGTCTGCATTTCCATTTTCCTGTCTGATGGTGTCTAAGCGAGGAGGTCTTCCAACGAATCTGTTTCCTGTCTGATGGTGTCTAAGCGAGGAGGTCTTCCAACGAATCTGTTTCCTGTCTGATGGTGTCTAAGCGAGGACGTCTTCCAACGAATCTGTTTCCTGTCTGATGGTGTCTTCTTCCAACGAATCTGTTTCCTGTCTGATGGTGTCTAAGCGAGGACGTCTTCCAACGAATCTGTTTCCTGTCTGATGATGTCTAGACGAGGAGGTCTTTCAACGAATTATTTTTTTGTCTGATGGTTCCTTCTGTTTCTTGCCTGATGGGGTTCCGGTATTTTATGAAAGGACGTCAAAAAATGGTGTTTTAGACGAGGAGGTCTTTTTATTCCAGAAGAAACAGACTTTGTTTCATTCTCATCACGATCCTTTCAGTGGGCTTTCAGATAGCTTGACGGCGCCCATCTCCTCTCGAAACTCTTGCCTGACAGCCGAAGGTCACGGAATGGGGTGTGGGTCGCCCTTGGTCCGTGCACTTGGCCCTCAGGTTTTTTAATTCAGAGTTGTCCTTCTTCTAGACCCTAGATATAGACAATTTGTCAAGAGAAAAGATGGATCCCTTTCACAAACATGTAATTTTTCAATTCAACAATTATTTTATTTCAATTTATTCAATTCATGTATTTTTTGCAGCATAATTATTCCATAAATTTTAGTTTATGACCCGTAAGGAGTTGGTCTTCCGTTAAAAAATCAAAATCAATCAATCAATTTTTCAATTCATTGACCTTATTTTCTGCCAGGATAAATTTACTGGTGATTATTGTATTTTTTTTTTTGTTGTTTTTTTTTTTTTTTCAACAGATTTCCAACCCTTTGGTGATTATTTAAAGGTAGATTTTTTTTTTTAATTTGGAAGAATTCTTTTCAGATAACAGCGATTTTTACTGATACAATTCCTAATAATTAAACCATAGCTGCGTGATAAGAGGCTGATTCATAACTTTCTCAAGGGTATTTGAGCATAAGCGAATATAACGAACCCGACTGGAATTCGAACTTGACTTTCCAATTTCCAACTCCCTATCGCTATCCATTACACCACCGGTATATCCAAGCTTACAGCAGTTGGTGTTCCCAAGCAATCACCCATCTAGTTAAAGACCTGACTCAACGTGGCTTAACTTCGATGATAGTATGAGAATTGGTGTTTCAACGTGATATAGACGTAAAACATAGATGTCTATTTATATCATTTTTCTTTGAATTATATATCTCCTTATAATATTTAAAACCATTATTGTCATAAGAATCAGTCACGGACAATGTTGCCTATAGGTGTAACAACGCGCCTTCTTTCCTTACATAATCACTACTACAATGAGATGTTAACACATCTGTGAATGACCCCCTCCCCACTTTTTATAATGGTTCCTTCAGTATTCCCAAAAGAACGAGATGTTTCCGAATCAAAAAAGTGTTCTTCGTTGTTTCCTGGGCAACAATTTCATTTAGTAACCCTCTACCTAGAGTGGCTTTTAGGCTTTGTATTGGTTGAAAAATAGTCAAAATAAAAAATGTTAAATAACTGAGTGAGAAAGGTTATGTTGAAAATCGACATATATAGGACTTGCTGAGTGTCTTTGAATTTTTAAGACTGTTTTAATAAAACCTGTAGCTTTTTCTTTCAATTCTCTCCACCCCTCCGCACGGGTTTATCTCTTTGATTTTATTACTAAAACCGTTGTCTGAAGAAGTTCCTTTTTCCTTCTCTAAACAATGGATGTAGTTGTGCTGTAACGAATAGCAGTTCTGAATAAGAAATCAGAGATCGAATTCCAGTTAGGTTCTTTACATTCCCGTATGCGCAAATACCATTGGGAAAGGTAGGAATTCATCGCCCTCCCCAGTTAATAGTTACTTGTATCTGGAAAAAAACATTATTCTTCAAAAAATTGTTAATCCAATATTCACTCGCAAAATAAAGAATTATTCATACAATCCAAAATATGCTTCAGCTTTAAATAACCCATAAAGGGTTGATAAACCGTAAAAAATCCCAAATCAGTCAACCTCGAAACAAAACACGTCACTCTAGTGTAATCAGCTGTTGAATAAGGAACTCTTAGTCACAATGACTTGTGACTTATTTCTAACACAACCATATTTTTTCACCTTCTCATCGCATGGGCGCGTGGCGTTCGTTGTCCGACCATGAAACCCTTGTTTGAATCAAACCATGGTCGATTTGTTGACTTATCGATGTTATCGATTTGGGGAGGAAAGTAGAAAGTGCCTGAAAACCATAACAAAGTGTTGATGTAAAACTAACTAGACTGTCGAAATTCTTCGGAAGCCGTCGATGGTTGTGCTAGAAATAAGTCATAAGTCCTTGTTCACCTGTTCATTACGCTAGATTAAGCGTTCTTCATGAAACTCAAAAGGCTCACTCTGTAAGCACTAAAAAACACGGATTTGCCTGATCCAGCATCTGCAACAGGGATTAGTTAACAGTCCTATTAGCCGGACATATCCAGAAACGAGTAACTAGTCAATTTTATGTATACTAGAATTTTTATATAATTTGTCTGTGACATGAGGATTAGGATAATTTTCATTGTCTCATTACTATTTATATTGTTATATTTTTGTTATATAGGAATAAAGTGTCGCCTGCCGACACTTAAGTTTGAACATAGATCGCTAGTGAGCAAACACAGGCGATCCCATTATTGAACTAAGTAGATCACGTGACCATAGAGGAAGCGCGTGTCTAATGGATCGTTATATTCTAGTCTATTGTCTATACTTTTTAGATCGCTATTCTCTCTTCTCTTCTTTACACTATTCTCTATTCGAATCAATACGGTGGTTACTTGTCGAGCGAGTATTATCGAGCAAGTACTATTAGTGCAAATGCTATTAAAAGGCGTCTGACACCAGCATTGTTCAACAGCGTACTATAGTTCTATCTGCGATTACAAAGTCTCTACTATTACCAAAGTGACAAGGAGTATTAATTGATATCACAAAAGTGGTAACGAGTGTTCATTGACATCAGAAAAATATTTTGTTTGTTTTCATCAATAAAATATTAAAATTAAGAATCACTATGCTTTCGAAGTGTATGGGTAAAAATCCGATCTCCTTAAATAACTTTAAAAAATGTTTATATTTATTCGAGAAGCAAATATTGCTCAAAAGTCACCCTTCAGGGTTTTCTTATCGTTTAACAAAATATCTTTAAAAAAAAAAGAAAAAAAAAGAGGCTTTTACTACTTATCGGCTGCTTCTGTTTCAACCCCTTTCAGTGAATTCCCAGCATGACATTTGTCTCTCCTTTGATATTTAACTTTTAGAATTTCCAAACTTTGCAAACTTTATAATTTCTCATCAGTATTCAAGTATCCTTCTTACCTATAGTCTCCAATGATTAGGCGATTGCCCTGTAACCGGGAAGCAGTTAAATCAGGTAGAAATTACGCAGTTTCTCGAGTCCACTCTTTCTCAGTTGACATTTCACACTGGGAGGAATTCTCAAATTATCTTCAGTTTTACTAAACAATATCGTTTTACGCGCGCCAGTACCGTTGATCTTATTAAAATAGAATTGGACCCTCAACGTCTTCTAAGAAATATATTTGGAGAAAAAACTTAAAAGTTTGTTTCCTTTTTTCTTCAAGTTTACTTTGATAGAAGTTATTTAATTTAAACAACTTCTTAATGATAGGAGATAACTTCTTAATGGCCGAAGTACTAGCATGAAGATGCGAAAACAGTTTGAAAATTGCGGTTTGAAAATTCTCTGACGCGGCCTGCGTTTCGATCTACTTAAAAGAAAAACACGATCGTTGATAAATTTTAAATATTAAAGATTATTACACCATCATTTTTTCGACAGTGATTTTCAACTTGTCTACGATTTTTCATGCTTCTTCACCATCATCATATTTACCACCAAAACATCTGATGTCTTCAACAATATATATATATATATATATATATATATATATATAAAGTTTCAAATTAAAAATTATAATGTTTTATTTTATGAAAGTATTTATTTATTTATATATATATTTGATATTTCAAATTGTCCTCAATTTTTCATCAGAAATAACTGTTTGTTACAAATAAATTAAAATTACTGTTTGTTGGCAAGGACACAAGATAAAAAAATACAACTTATCCAAAATAGAACACCAAGCCATCTATACTCTTAAAAACAACCGAGACATAATTATCGTACCAGCCGACAAGGGCGGAGCTATAACCATCTTAGACACTAACCACTACATTAAAGAAGCAGAATCACAACTTCAAAATAACAGATTCTATGTACCCTTACCTCTAGACCCAACTAGCACATTCAAAACAGAATTATTTTCTCTTTACCAGAACCTGAACTACAACATAAAAAAATACCATAAAATTTCTTATTCCTGAGAACCCTAAAACAGCAACATTCTACACTATCCCAAAACTACATAAACTCCCCAAAATCATTTCAGAAAAACACCCTAACACTTTTTCATCCGACCCACATCAAATTACACAATCAAATAATGAAGAGAACATCTATGAAATTTCAAAAACCCTTAAAATCATGCCACCTGGTAGACCCATAATATCAGGCATTGGCACCCTCACAGAACTTATATTTGGGTACATAGACAATATCCTAAAACCTTTTATTGCCTGACATACCTAGTTATATTAGAGACACTACTGACTTTCTCAGCAAATTACAAAACATTAACTTAGTCCACCATGATAAATCCTAGTAACGATGGATGTTTCGTCCCTTTACACGAACATTCCACATGTTGAAGGAGTATCAGCTTGCTATGAGTTCCTTAGTAACAAAAAAATTACCTAACTACCAAATTACAGATATATGCCAATTAATAAAGTTCATCTTAACACATAATAATTTTAAATACAACAACAAACACTATTTACAGATTAGTGGCACAGCAATGGGCACAAAAATGGCACCTAGTTATGCTAATATCTTTATGCACATTCTAGAAAAGAAGATACTAGACAATTCGGAATATAAACCATCACATTACTTTAGATATATTGATGACATTTTCTTATTATGGACTCATGGATCAGAAAAATTAAAAACCTTTTTCACTTTCTGCAACAATTTCCACGATACAATTAAATTTACCATGGAGCACTCATACACATCCATCCCTTTCTTAGACGTTATGATAAAATTAAACAAACATACACTTTCTACCAGTCTATACAACAAAAACCCACAAACCAACATAAATTCCTGCACTTTAACAGCTGTCATCCCTTTAAATTAAAAAAAATCTATTGTATACAGCTCATTTCTTAGAACCAAACGCATATGCTCAGACCATTTAGATTTTCTATACAATATTAATAACTTAACAAAACAATTCCTAAAATGCAAATACCCAATAAAAATAATAAAAGAAGCACTAAATAAAACTATCCTGATAAATCGTAACACACTTCTCACATACAAGAAAAATAAAAACAACAATCGGATTCCCATGGTTTTTTAACCACAATCAATATTCCCACACACTTATTCATAATTTAAAAAATGATTACAAGAACCTCCAATTAGACAACAAGATCAAAGACATTTTCGATAAACCACCCATAAATGCAATGAAACAATCACCTAACTTATCAGCTATCCTCACCTCTACCAAATATCTAAACAATAGAAACCAAACAGGAAATTACAAATGTAACAAACCTCGTTGCTTAGTTTGCAAACATTTAGTAATAGCTAATACATTTTACGTACCCAACACCAATATCAGGATACAGCCACCTAACCTCACCTGCGATACCCATAACGTAATCTATTATTTATTCTGCAACTTATGTCCTAATAGTGGATATATTGGTGAGTCTGAAAACAATTTTAGATTTCGTTTTTAATAACCATAAACAAACAATACGTCAAAACAACCCTTATTCCCCCATAGCTAAACACTACAATCAATCAGGACACACATTAGAAAAAAACTGCAAATGTTTATTAATAGATTCCGATTTTACTTCCACATTCACACGCAGAAAAAAAAAAGAAACATATTGGATTTTAAAATTAAATACACATAAATTAGGGTTGAATAGGGACTTAGGTGTTTTAAATCTTTATAAATATTTCAATAGCTAAGCAATTTCTTTAGATATAGTAAAAAAATTTTTTAAAATATTTATGACAGTTAGATTTAAGTTAGGAATATCTGAACAGTGACGTTCCATATCACGTGACGTCCGCGTCTCAAGAAGGACGCTACTTGCCAACAAACAGTAATTTTAATTTATTTGTAACAAACAGTTATTTCTGATGAAAAATTGAGGACAATTTGAAATATCAAATATATATATAAATAAATAAATACTTTCATAAAATAAAACATTATAATTTTTAATTTGAAACTTTTTCTATATATACATATTAAGAAAGTATACGTGGCTTCTCATTATGCTATATATATATATATATATATATATATATATATATATATGTATGTATGTATGTATGTATGTATGTATGTATGTATGTATATATAGTGGGTTGGTGCATAATTATCAGGCATTTTTGTAGGCGAGTTATTTGTTAATAAAAACTCCTGTTTTGTTTACTTTTTTAAATAAAAAATATTATCATATTTTCTTCTTATAAAAATGCGTGTCTATAATCATATTCATTTAAAAATATTATTGTTGAAATGTTATATTTCTTTTTTCATAATAAATATTGTTGAAAAACGCCTGATAATTATGCACCAACCCAATATATATATATATATATATATATATATAACGAGACATAGAGAGAGAATGTGCGAGAGTGAGAGAGAGCAACTGAGAGAGAGGAAGCGATAAATAGAGAGAGAGAGAGATGAGAGAAAGAGAGTGAGAGACTGGGAGAGTGATGGACTGAGAGAGAGAGAGAGACTAAGAGAGACAGAGAGACAGTAAGAATGAATCAATTGTACATGGTGACTGACAGTTTCAAACTTTAATGAAATCTTAAGACCAAGTGCTACTACTCCTTTAGCGGGCTATATATACCGGGTTGAATCAATACATCATTAGGTGATCAAGCGTAATTACCGAAGAGTAAATCAACTCTTCCCCATTTTCTATTATAAAATACCTTAAATAAAAAAGGGTTAATTTCAAACGTCAAATATATTTTAAAATTTATTCTATTTAAAAAACTTTATTAAGTAACATCACCTAATCCAAAATGGTTGTTTGGATAATTTTCCCGTTATCGAAAGGAAATTGCATATATATATATATATATATATAGTTTATGCAAATTTAGGTAATCCGTATTGGTAGACATGAGGAGGATGATATCCAGAGAGCTCAATGTAAAATTCAGAGCAGATATGTTTGAATAAAAGACAGACCACGTTAAGATTCCATGTAATAAGCTATTTCACCATAACCCCTTTTACAGGGTTCTGGATCATCAGACTTTACTTCCAAAAGCTGAAATGAAAAATGAAAAGAAATTCACACGTTTTTGACGGACCTCATCAAGTATACGTAAAAATAACGAAGTGAGGAAGTGAGGTGGGAGAGAGGATATGAGTGTGTCATATGTATCATTTTAGTTTCCTATTTTAACCCCAGTGTGTCGGCTGGATGTTGCTCAAATCTAACGCGTCTCGTCTCTAGGTAAAGGTGGTTAAGGGGTGAGCGATAAGGACTACATTAAGGAAAACAACCCCAATAAATTACACGACAGGTTTCATTCAAATTCTTAGACGCTGTCAGTTCGCGTTACTTTAACGTGCATATTTGGGAGGTTAAGGTTTGATAAATATCTAAATTTTAAAACAATCTACGAAGAAATTAATTTGAAATTCGGTGGAGTCAATACATCATTAGGTGATCAAGCGTAATATATATAATAAGTTTAATAATATAATATATAAGTTTGATTTAAAAGAACCGACAAAATCTGTTTAATTATTTATTGTTTTTTTTTTTTTACAATTTTCAGATAAAGTTTGACTATAGTGTCAGAAGTTCATCTTTTGTTATTTTTCTTCAAGTACTTTCCCAGTCATTATCAAGAACCGATGTGGTGTCCTTGTGTTAGTTAGAATTCCTTTCTCTGCATGCTTGTATTCTTTGCGAAGCTAAACATTTGAAATATTCTAGCGTCATGTGTAACTGTCCTAATAGTCCACTTTCGTTACTCTTTTTAGGAATAATAAAAATAAATTGCTTTCACCAACGATTCATCTCTGAAGAAACGCTGACCAAAAGGCATTTTTAGTATTAAGATGCTTTCATCAGAACTATCCAAGGCATTAATAAAATTTTGTAGTATCAAGTCATTGTTCAAATATTATATATATATATATATATATATATATATATATATATATATATATATATATATGACTATGATGGCCTCTACTGCAATTATTACCACCAAAAACATCATTATAAGACCCATTTAGGTACAAAATATCTGTAGTTGGAAGCATAAATTTACATACTAAATATTTAGATTTTGACATTAAACAATGAAGATCGTTACGCCGCTAAACAAAAACTACCATATATATATATACACACAAGCATAAAGTCATTTACATTCCGAATACAATTGTCAGCATTGGAACATTACTTCCAGCCACTTTAGAATATTATAAACCGTTTTACAATAAAAAAAAATTCCAACAATCTAAAGAAACTCGTAATCGAACGAAACTGTTCAGAAATTTAAATTTTACCGTTTTCTCTTTACTGATTTCATATTACCACTATGTTATATCTTGGATTAACTTTAATATGATTTAGATATTTTGTTGGTTAATCACGATCATAGTCATCATCTTTTAGTAATAGTTATATAATATTCATCTTTTCATAATAGTCATCATCTTTTCGTAATAATCATAATCATCTGTTCGTAATAGTCATCATAGCTATGACCTTTTTGCAAATGTCATCATAGTCATCAGTTTCTTGTAAATTTCATCGTAGCCGTCACCTTTAGGTAATAGTCGTTATATTTTCATAATATCCATTATTGTCATCACTTTTAGGTAATAGTCATCTTAATCATTATATTTTTGTAATAGTCATGATAGCTAAAGGCCATCATAGTCATAATATTTTCGTAATATCCATCATAATCATCACCTTTAGATAGCCAGTTTGAATACGAATGACATGAGGGATCGGGGTAAGGCGGCTTGCCTGCTCCGTGATCTCTTATCGTTCGGCGTGGATGTCGCCGCGATTCAAGAGACCCACTTTTTTAGCAACGTCGGTTCGTGTGTGATATCTATTTTGTCGTCTATTCAGCATATGGGAACCGACAGACCAGAGGAGTCTCTTTGCAGGTTGCCATACCTGAACGTACCTATTCTATTATTAATAGACTCTCCCACACATAATAAGTAGTAGTAGTAGTAGCGGTCGCCAGTTGAGCTCAGTGGAGTTGAGTGAGTCTGTCGAACATTGAAGTATCAACCATCACAACTAGATTGCTGCGTCATTAACTAATTATTGCAAGTTCCTAACATTTTGTACGTCGAACCTAATTTAGGACGACTTGGTGAAATACAAGCCTCCACTGTGAAAACTACTCTACAACACAGGTGGAACGTCCTTTTGATTCGAAGGTGGACCTTGTGCATACCGATGCCGAAGGCCCGTAGATCTTGCGGCCGTTCCTGGTGGATTTAACGCGCCTAGTTTTAATGGGGGACTGGAATGCCATTCTGGACCCCAAGTGCTAGAGGGAGAAGGGGGACCGTAGCTTGGTTGATTTGATCAACGAATTTAGTCTCGTTGATAGATACCGGGTCGATCACTCCGGTGTGGGGGGGGAATGTGAACGTGGGCTCTTAGTTGGTCTTCTGACCGGGTGGTTAGCTACCTGAACAGAATGTTAGTTAGAGGGGCCGACATTAGATTTGTTAGATTGTCCCACGTTCCACTGAGTCGGCTATTTGGACCCCAAACTTGTTTTTGACTGGATGGCGTTAGATTGTAGGCCTAGAATGGCTGGTTACTGGAAGTTCAGTCTGTCTTTACTGGACAGGCGGGACTTCCGGGAGGAGCTAACTAGTTTAGTGCAACGTGAACTAGTGGAGCGGTTATTGGGAATAAATGATGGGATAGACTTAAATATAGGATTAGGTACTTCACGAATTTCAGCAAACAGCTCGCCCCCGATAGAGCTAGAAGGTGAAGACGCTTAAGGCTAGTCTTTCCCCGGGCGGTGACTTATCCCCGTGAGATAGCCTTAGATAGGGTCGCCGTGGAGCGTTCGAATAGCGAGCGCTACATGGGCCAGGTAATTAGACATAGGTTAAGCAAGATGTCTTCCGAAGCGGTGAACATGGGCGCAGACTTGCGCAAGGAAGAGGTCCGTCGAGGGTCCGATCGGTACATTCGTGAAGTCAAAACCCCGGAGGGGCATACTCTTCGGGCCACTGATGACATGTGCGAGGGTTTCGGAGGCATTTCGACGGCCTGTTTACCAAGGAGACTGGTCTTCGTGACGACGAGTTTCTCAGCTATTTGTCTGACTTTCCTCGGCTTTCGCCGATTGAAGCGGCTAGCTGCGAGGGAGAAATCATGGAGGGCGAAGTCTACGCGGCATTGAAGAAAATCTGCAGAGGCAAGTCGCCCAGTCTGCATGGTTCACCCTATGTATTGTACTTGAGGCTGTCGCACATCTTTGTCCCGATTTTGATAGTTGTATTCAACAACTGGTTCCGACCGGTTCTCCAGGGGTGTGATAACGCTGTTTAAAAAGTGCAAGGATGTTGGGGGAAAACTAGATGATTATAGGCCCATAACTCTGCTAAATACAGAGTTAAAAATTTTTAATAAGATCCTGCATAAGGTCGCGCTGATCCATTTAGATCAGTCCCCGGCATTTGATAGGGTTGACCATCGCTACCTTGCGGCGGACCTGCAGACCGCTGGATTCACACCCGACTTCTGCCGCTGGATTAGCCTCCTGTATCGCTCCCCCAGTGCTGTGGTACATGTGAACGGGAAGCTGTCGCGCGCTTTTGAGCTGTCTAGGTCGTTTCGTCAGGGTTGTCCACTGTCGCCGCTACTTTATGCTTTGGCGGTGGAGCCTCTCCTTCGCCGGCTGAGGGGACAGAGCCTTCAGTCCGGCCCTACATGGAATCGCCGTTCCTGGAGGGGTTCGAGCCAGGGTTTCCGCGTACGCCAATGACGTATCTGCTTTCGTGTCGTTCCGCAGCGACATTGAGGCAGTACTGAAGGCGCTTGATCGGTAGGAAAAGGTGACAGGGGCCAAGATTAATAGCGACAAGTCGTCCGGCTTCCGGTTAGGTGCCTGGAAGGAAGTCGATCTTCCGGCTCCCTTCAGGGTTGGACGGATGGCCCTGTCCGCATTCTTGGAGTATGGTTTGGACCCGACCTCCAGCTGGAGAAAAAATTGGTCTGAAGTACGAGCAAAGGTCGACGCGGCCGGTCAGATTTGGTGTCGACAGAGGTTGTCCTTGAAGGGCATGGCGGAGGTGTGTGCCACATACGTTTTCCCGATTGTCCGTACTTCCTCTCTGTAAATACCATAAGAAGCCGCTCGAGCGCTCGCTATCCTTCATTTTGTGGAGGGGACGCAAGCATCGACAAAGGAGTCTGTGCACAACGTCCGTGAAATGGGGGCCTGGGAATGCCGCACTTGGTGAGCCACAAACTCGCCTCGAGGTTGGCTTTCCTACGCTGCGCATTGACAGGAGATTCGATTATGGCGGGGATTTCCTTGCTATCAGAGCACCCATCTCGTGCGTTGAGCGCCATCGTAAACCCCGGGTTCAATCGGATTTCTTTCGCGAGTGTCGGACTGCTTTGTTGGCTGTTCCTTGGTCCAGTGACCTTTAACGGCCTAGGAAGGTCTTCTATTGTTATTTAGTTGAGGGGGTCGCGAAGGATCCTCTACGTGAGTGGTTCGACTTGTCGGAAGAGGAGTTTCGCTCTTTCTGGTCTTGGGCGCCAGCGGCGGATTATCTCAGTAACCCTGAGTTTTCGCTTACCTGGTGATTGGCTCGGAATTGGCTGCCTCTCATTGACAAGGTCTTCATATGGGGCTTGGTGGATTTGCCAGACTGTGAATGGTGTGGTCTTGATTTAGAAGAAACGGCTTTGTACGCCTTCTACCATTGTCCCCGGGTCCGCCCCTTATGGGACCATGTCGGCGAGTTGACGGCTCGTCTCGCTCGCGAAAAAGCCCGTGCTCATTGATCGCGCATACCCGTGTGACAATGCATCGCCCCCGTATTCCGGGGTGAAACTAATGGTGTTTCTGACGCTGCTGGCCACGGCCCGAATGGTGATTTGGACGACGCGAAAGGAGGAAGTCTTGCGAGGCAACCGTCTTTCTCATCAGGATCTAATCCGATTCTTTGAGCATCAGCTCAAGATGAAGATTAGAACTGATAGAAAATTCTTGCATTCGACAGTCTTTAGCGAAAGGTGGTTCGTTTGAACGGGGCTAGCCTTTGATTTTCTCTCTTTTAGGTCAACCTGCGTCACATGGAGGTGGTTTCCTGTGGAGCCCTCCCCTGGTTAGGTTAGACAAGCCTTTGTGTACCTAATTAATGTGAGTAAGTGTTGTTCCCGGCATGTTCCCGGATGTATCTTTGGTTATGATCCAAGTTGAGATTCCCAACCTCCCCAGTTTCTTTTGGCCCCTTTTTTATCTACTGGGTCAGCTTTTTCTTTCCCATGTCCGTATATATTTTCTCCTTTTCCCACTCCCTTAGTGAGACAACTTCTTGATTTTGTCCAATGGGCAGAATACAGAGGCCTCTCTCTTTCTTGAGGGTTGGACGGGCCCTACTAACATCAGTCATGTTTAGTTCACTTTGTGGTCATGTTTAGTTTGTTATTGGGTTCATCTCCTTCCCTCTCATTTTTCATCTTTAAAATTGTATATATAGTTTATTATCATTAAATTTTTATGGCATGTGACTCGTTTCGTAGGTTCCCCTTTAGAGGATGTGGTATTATGGTGTTTGGAGAATTGATTGGTGACGGACAAGTTTTTTATGGTGAATGGGCAAATTGCAATGAGTGAATGGGTTGTGAATCGGATTAACTAGGTATAAGTTAGTGAAGACCAGCCTCCCTTTTTTCGGCCTTGTGCCATAATTGTATTTTTATACAATAAATATCCATCACCTTTAGATAGTTGTCATCATCTCTTCGTAATAGTCCTCATAGGCATGATCCTTTTGCAATTGTCATCATAGTCATCTTCATTTCGTAATAATCATTATCTTTACTTAAAAATCATCCTTTTCAAGGTTGAAGATGTTTTCCGTTTCTTTTCTGTTTATTTATCTCTTTCCTTTCATTCTTCTTATTTGTTTAATTCTTAAATTTCTTCCCCCACTAACTGCCAGTCTTTCTTTTTATTTTTTATTTTTTTGGTTTTTTTTTTTTTCCTATCTTTTCTCCTTCGTATTTTCCTTTCGATTTTCCTGTCTATATTTCCTGTGCTTTTGAAAATCTCTACTCTAAAACGGAACTACTTCATCACTTCCGATCCAGATGACTATGCGCAGTTGAGTATGTCGGCAACAGCCAGAAAGAAAAGGGGGGGTCGAGCGAAAGGGCAGCAATTAGAGGATCGGGATGGGTCTTACTATCAGCACTATTCCTTGGGGTTTGCAAGGATGATGTATGAGACGTGAAAAAAGCAAGAGGAAAATATCTACGCAGTTGATCACCGACTTTGACCGGGGGGGGGGTAATGGATGATACCGTATCTACCTGGTGATTAATGGCCAACGATGTCACTAGCTTCTGACTTCTCTTTATTCCGAGAGATTTAAAATAAAAATAAAAATATAAAAATTCAACAAAGTATAAATCCTTCGGAAATGTAATTTCTTTTTTATTCTATTTTATTCTTTTCTTCGCAAAATGAAATAACGAGCCAAAACAAAAAAAAATACTAAAATCAAAATGAGCTGGCTTTCTCCAAATATAGGTATATCAAGAATTGTTCAGATTAGTGACCTCATTCTTTTTATTTGCTATCATTTTCATCACGATTCTGCCAAATCATTCTAAGGGCTTCCGCGTAAAAATAATGTTTCTTTTCCCACAATTCTTAAGCTAGCGTTCACCGGCCGAAACATTGTCATTGAAACAGTTCGTGGCAGAATCACAAAATATATCTATAAATATGTTCTTTATAAAGAATTAATGGATTTATTTTTAATCTGAAATTTTTACTACTTTAAATTTTTTTAATGGATACCCGTAGACTTCCGTTTTTACGTGTACACTCAAGAGAAAATTTAAATATTCTTTGCTAAGTTTTCTCGAGAACTCAAGCAGGTAGTCCTAATAAACACTGTTAAAAAACGGGGCGTCCACGCAAATACGTGTATCCACAAAAATAACGATATATTCTTAGCCACAAAACCACAAGCATATTTGCACCCAAATAGGTTCAAACGTATTACGCCATGTTAGGTTAGGTTGCTTGTAATGACGAATCCAAATTTATTAACTGGAATATTTTCATTATTAGATTGTTAAATATAATTTCTTGTTATATAGAATAAAGTGTCGCTGCCGACACTGGAGTTTGAACACAGATCACCAGAGAGCAAATACATTCAATCCCATTTTGAATAAGTAGATCACGTGATGGTAAAATACATGTATATATAGGAATTGGCGTGGCGTTTAAGTGATCATTCTCCATATTACTTCGGAAGTCTGCTTGTCAAACTCTCAGCCTCCAGGTAGAGAGGAACCCAGACGACGTTATGCTGAGGGGCAGAGGCTCGTCTGTGGTGGTAGACAGCTATCCGACCCCGTTTTACGGGATCTACGGGGAACTTTTGACCGGGCCTACGGGCTCAGATACCCTACACTTAACTTCGCCTTGTACCGCATCCGACAGCGTGGGGCGGTAGGTGAATATCTCACTCTCCGAATTATTTCGGAAGTGTGCTTGTCAAATTCTCGACCTCCGGGCAGAGAGGAACCCAGACGAGGTTATGCAATAAAATAAACTTGGCCTTGTGCTGCATCCGACCACCTAGTGCGGTTAGTGAATATCATCATATTTTTCGAGCCAGTATTATCGAGCAAGTACTATTAGTGCGAGTGTTATTCGAAGACCACTGGCACCAGTATTGTTCAACGGCATTACTAAAGTTGCATCTGCGATTACAAAGTCTCTAATAAGATTACGAAAATGACAACGAGTATTCGTTGACATTACAAAAGTGGCAACGAGTGTTCGTTGACATCACAAGTTTTTTTTTAATCATATTTCTGTTGCTTGTTTGCTCATGGCAGACAAAGTAAATAAAACTGCAGGACTTCCTAAACACTGCAATAAAGTAAAGCAAGAAGAAATGACTATCAATTGTAAGAAGACAGAATATATGGTCGTTAGCAAAATGGTCAGCCGAAGATACGATTTACGGATTGGAGATGTCAAGCAAGTACGTAAATGTAACTATCTGGGGAGTTTTATCACAGACGATATGACACCGTAATCGATGGCGCATTCCAATAGCGAAAGATATTTTCCCAACCAAGTGAAAACAAATATTAGGAACGTTTCTGTTGTCTGAAGTTTTACCGTTCTACCACCACTGAGCAGACCCCTGATACATGGTTCTTCTCTCAAGGATCCGTCTTGTCTTGAACATCTACTGGAACTAGCTTTCCCCAGACCTCAAGAGGAATATATATACGATCTATTACTAAAGATGCTGGACAAATGGTCGGTTCATGGTACCGTTCCAGTTGTTATCTGAATCCCCTGGCAATACTCTATCTTTACTATCTGGGCTGGAGCTGCACAATCCACACGCGTCTGTCTAGACAGAGTTCAAAAAAATATCTAAACACGGATTTGTTGGAGATGAATTATTTCCCTACCTACAATTCCTTTTCCTGAAGATGAAACGTCGCTAGCCTCTATCTATTCTATTGCTATCTCCATGGCATATGTTCTGACGAACTGTATTTCTTGGTCCGTCTAGCCCTGACCTTTTCAGTTGGGACCCACCATGCCTCGTACACAAGGATGGGTCATCTTCATTCCGTTCGAATTCCATTAATAAAGAAGTTTCTTTCGTACAGTTTCATTTCCAATAATTGCTGCTTTGTGGAACAAACTTCCTGCAGACTGTTTTTCCATCACAGCAATCTTAACCTCTTCAAGTCTAAGGTTAGTCTAAGTAGCGACAGGTTTTGGCTTAAGAAGCAGTTTCCCTGATGGGAGAAGTTATAAAAGTTCAATTCCTGTCAGAAGCACGATTTATTTCAATCCTTGCCGATTTTTTATTTCATTTTAAGAAGAAAAAAACAGGCTTAACAAGTTAAACACGTGTACCGACTAAAAAATAATAAAAAAAATTATAGTAATAAGAAATATATATATACTAGCTTAAAATCGGCCCTAATGGACTTTGATTTTTATTACAATCTGGTCTTCTGTTGGCGAAAATTTCTTTTTGTGAGACATATGGCTGCCGTATGCGATAGGGAACAATAAACTGCATATGAACTCAAAATTGATCGCTGCATTTAAATATTGCTTGAATTTTTAAGCTTACCTTTTAAAAGTTCAACTATAATTCTGCTGTCTCCACTTAATTTAAAGATATTATGATGTACGTAGGTACTTACTTTCCGCGCAAGTGATTATTTTTATTTCATGGGTAACTTTCGCTGGATTTCGCAATTAATTTCAATTATTCCCAAATTTATTCCCAAGTTATAAAAAATTTTTATCGAAAAAAAATAATTCGTCCGAAAAAATCACGTAAAATTAGCGAAAAAACAATTGCAGTAAGGAAAACTTGTGTAACATGAGCTACTGAAAGCTAGAGTTGTGTCCCTTTAATTGAAAAAAGTGTGACGCAGAGACACACTGACAGTCGCATTTATTTTATATATATATATATATATATATATATATATATATATATATATATATATATATATATATATATATATATATATTTCGGTCGAGTTAGCTCGAACATTTTTTAAATTGATCAGTTGTTCTTTCTTCTTCTTCTTCTTCTTCTTCTTCTTCTTCTTCTTCTTCTTCTTTTCATTATTCTTATTATTATTACTATCACGGTCCTGCATTGAGGTCAGAAGATCATTAGGGAGTCATTCTGTGTCATAAACTCGTCTTGCTCAATGGCTAGGTGTCCAGAACCGTAGACCGAACGCGATTTCTTGTTTCGCTTGCCTGTGTTCGCGAAAAATTGTAGAAATATCAGTGATTCATAGAGTTGCGATTGTGTGTGTAGGGGGGGGGAGTACGCACCCACGCGCATGTGTGAAGCTTGTGATAAAGAAGCATTAATTCGTTAAATTGTCAATACTTTATTCTTATATAACATCCATTTTTATTCTCCCAATTTATGCTTATTTCAAAGAGTTCATGGAATATTGATTACAACCCCCACGGATAATACAAAAGAGGTCACTGTCTTAAGTTTAGTTTAATATAGGAAAGTGGAAAATAAAGAATATTGTACTAGAGTTACGCAAGATGGGCTTAAGCTAATTTAACAATTAATTATTGTAAATCCTTGATTTTAGCTGAGCGAAATAACAAAAATCTAACACTGTGTGTGTGCGTGCGTGTGTGTGTGTGTGTGTGTGTGTGTGTGTGTGTGTGTGTGTGTGTGTGTGTGTGTGTGTGTGTGTGTGTGTGTGTGTTGAGAAAAACGTAGCGTTTCAGACAGTGCGTATAAATTACTCTTGATCAGTATGTTTAATTATATAAATATTTTTTAAAATTATTATGTGTGGTATCATCTTGCTAGAAAGTAATTTTAAGTGCCTAATTACTAAGTCCACTTGGGGGTCTATATATAAAAAGGTCACTGTAGGAGAGTTAGCTATGTACATTTGGGATTTTTCATTTAGATTGAGAGTTGCAGATGATATGCACAAACTCTACGCAAAGTAATCTTGTGTAACTCTGAGATGTTGATGTGTCCAGAAATTTTACTCATATGATTTTCGGTACCTTTCTTTATTATATACCCAATCACGATAGGGATATTTGTAATTTTAAATTTCCACATTTTTGTTACTTCGATTTGCAGGTCCTTATAATTTGACAGTTTTTGAAATTTTTTTTAGAAACATTGGAAACCTGTGGGGAAGTCGTATCAATTAGATGGCGGATTCCTTTTTTATGTTTTGTGTCTGGTCTATTTGCATCAATATTCCTGTCTGTAAGGATTAGGAAACTCTACTCTACTCAATCCATTACAATATGTGACATTATGCGTGTGGTGTTTGTACCATGTACTTTCAAGTCTTCAATAATATAGTTCGAACAGATATGCCAAGGAATATATTGTCCCAGCCTATCATGTCTAATAATGTCATTCTTTCTCAGCAAGTATTGAAAACCCAGATACTGTGGTCGACAGTTTCATCAGATATATGGCGTAAGCGGCTGGAGTTATTTGGGTCATCTTTCTTGATTTTAACCTTGTAGGCATTATATGGAAGACATTGGTCTTGTAATGGCATAACAAGGCTTTCTGTCCGCCTCCTTAAGACCACTTCTTCTAAGCCATTGATGGGATTGGCGAACACCAATGTCTCGCTCATCTAGATACTTTGGCTGCTTTCCATAAAAGATCGCCAAATTTGTTCAAGAGTCTTCATATATGCAGCTTTCGCCGGTATATATATATATATATATATATATATATATATATATATATATATATATATATATATATATATATATATATATTGTGCAGCAGTGGGAGTTTCAGGATATTTGCCGTTCTGAGTATCTGCATTATTATTATTATTATTAGTGTATGTTATGTTTCCTGCTTTGCATCCTGTAGAGTCGGGTCCAAAATATGGTCCTTAGGCCCTATAGGAAAAATTGTCATTTCTTAATATATGAGCAACTTCTTGGCAACTTATATATTGACGTTACCTGGGACACCTGTTTACCTGTTAGTAAAATTGTCCATTCCTCTTCTCACGAGGCCCAGAGATCCGATTACTGCTGGTACAATCTGTCTTCGTTCCCCACATCCTGTTAATCTTGATCTCCAGGTTCTTGTATTTTAAAAATTTCTCTATAATTTTCATGGGGGTGTTTCTCTCAAACGATACTGCTATATCAATAAACATACGCTTCTTAAATTTCTTGTCTTTTATGTTAATATCAGGTCTGTTGGCTTTTATTTCCCTGTCAGTTTGAATTGGCATGTCCCAGAGGATAATGACACCGTTATTTTGGGTAATTTTGTCTGGTTGGTGCTCATACCATTTCTCTGTGGTTTCGATTTTGTGATTCTTGTATATCTTCCAATGCACATATATCGCTATTTTGTTATGCCTATGGGTGTATTTATTTTTTGCTAGTTCCGGGGATCCTGAAATAATATGGCCGACAGTTTCATCATATTTGCCGCATATCCTGCATTTCGGGCTCGTTCAATCCTTGATTAGGTGACAGTGATAGGATATGGTTGTGAGGCTTTGATTCTGAGCTGCAAGAATAAACTTTCAACCCAGTGCTCCTCAGCCACTGATGTGATTTCTTTTGGTCTACATCTATTTCTTTCGTTCTTTAAGTCATTTTCCAAGCAACGCCTTGTCCTCCCAGTTTTTTGAAATTTCATTTCGCCAGGTTGTTTTGCTTTCTGTTTGTCGTATATGGTATTCGCTTGCTTTTTTTTTGTTTTTGTTTGTTTTGTTTTGTTTGGGGGGGGGTATTTTTTTTGTAGGGTTTCAGTTATATTCAGCTGTTTCTTGAAGAGTGCATCTACTTTGTTGATGGGGTGATTTTGCTATGTTGCTATTTCTTAGTGAGGGTCATTGGTTTTTGCGAGCTATGCTTCCAATTCGATTGTTGTAGTTTTTAAGAGGTCGTTCAAGTTGGTTTAAACCTCGGCCTCCTTAACGTCTTGGTACTTACAGCCTATCAACATCTGATTTCGACTGGTGCATCTTCATTTGGGTAAGCTTTTTTTTAATGCCATTCAACTTCCATTTAATAATGTTGAAGCTGTATGTTCCTACGGGTATCGCTAATGTGTTGTTAGCCTTCATTTTATTGGTCCCAATATTGTTATTATTATTTCACTTTCGCTCAATTTATGAATACGGTGGCTGATAAGAAGTTTTATTCCAGGTCATGTTTCATGATATAAGAAATTAAACCAGTCATCTGCTCTTTTCACCAAGAGGATGTGCGGGTGGTGCAATGGATAAGAATGCGAAATCGAGTTCGAATTTCAATCGGGTTCGTTGTATTCACTCACGTACAAACATCCTTGGAAAGATATGAACCCATCTCCTTTCCCAGCCATTGGCTAAATAGTAGAACTCGTATATGGAAAATAATCATTGTTATTATCAAAATATTGTTAATGACATATTTACTCGCGAAAATAAATAATTATTCTTATAGTAAAAAAAAAATCTACAAATAAATCAAATTCATCAATTTTCACCGAACGAATGTATCCAGAATGTTTTTTTTTTGTTTTTTTGTTTTGTTTTTTGACGTACCTTTGCTGTTCATGATTTAGTAATGGCTCTACTTACAAACAATACAATACCCGCAAGTTTATCATGCAACGTACTAATTTCTCCTATGATCATTAGTGCTGCAGTTACTTTCTTTCTTTCTTTATCTTCATCTTATGCTTATTCTTATTATTTTTATTATTATTATTATTATTATTAGTAGTAGTAGTAGTAGTAGTAGTAGTAGTAGTAGTATTACGAAGCTTAGCTCGGAAGAGGTCTGCATTTGTGGGGCACAAAGTGAAGATCGAACTCAATACAATTGTAATGGTCTGAGAGATTCGCTTGCTGACCACTAATTAAGAGCAAAACACCCAAGAGGCCATTGATTTTAATCGGTGTTATCGTTTATTTAGGAAGTTATCCCTTCAGAGAAGCCTTCCTTTTCCCTCTCACTTTCCAATTGATTATTTTCTTAAACACTCAGCCAAATCATAGAAAACTACGGTCAATTCATCATTGTCATTTTTTTCCATACAAAAAAACCAAAAAAAAACTCAGTATCAAAAAGGACACAATCTTTTCTTTCCAATATATTTTTTGAGTTTTTTAGCCATAGCATTGCTATTCTAGTTTTTACTACTGTACATGTTTTATTATATTTTTTCTTTGCTTCACCGCGCTTTTTTTTTCTGTCTCTCGTTTTTTATCATTTTATGTTTGTTGGACTTTATTTGATGTGCACACTTTTTATTTTTTTTATTTCCACTGGCGGCCATTACATTTAAAATGGGTTCTCTCCCTTGATATGATCTTTCACTTCCAAACTCTGGTACGAGATATCGTTTTCTTAGCCAAGTCGTATGAGTTGAGCGGTCAGTTCTTGATTAAACTTTGAGAAATAAACAAAAGATTAAAAAAAAAAAAAAAGATCAAGAAGTCTTATAAAAAATAATGATTACAGTTATAAATTGATATCTGAAATAACAATTTATCAGAAACCGGAAATGGTTTAAGCACAAATTATAAATATTTTTAAAATAAACTCACAGTTCATTTAAGCCAGAAATAATAAAAAAAAAAGTGTATCAAAGCTTTTCTCTTGACACTGCTATTAACATATACGCCTTCGGTAATTTGTATTGCTTTTTAAAATCTATTTTCTGATTTGTCATAAAACTATATTATATGAAACTGAATTTATACATTTTTCTTTAAGAAAAATGCCAAAAAATATTAATTCAATTGTTTATTTAAAAGATTACACTCACACTCACACTCACACTCACTCCCTGAGGAGTATGGTCCACAGCTCTCAACTCCCGTAGACTCTCCGAGGAGTATGGGTTCACAAAATTAACAATCCATTTCTTGGGCCATTTAGCAACAGAATTTAGGTTATTCTTTAAATCAGCTGCCAATTTGAACTTGTCTTTAAAGTAGGAGTAAATAGTTGTGTTCAGCATAGACTACCGAATTAAGAATTGATAATATAATGAAAGTAGTTGATAAAAAATTAAGAAAAACGTAGTATACAATGCGGACACCCACATTAATACAAAACAACAATTATCTAGAAGTGTGGCTGTTCAAACAACTTTAATAAAATTCGTCGAGATTTCAATTTGTGAAGATTACCTGCATGCCAAATCTTGTCAAATGACTTAGAGATATTCAAAGTAACAGTCCGAGATTTATTTCTATCTAGAACTTCACAGACCCATCCAGCAATAACCGTCAACACATCACCTAAAGAGGTGAAAACCATATTGTCTGAGAGAAGATCATATGAAGTGAGATGCTTAAGTTGATTAGAGTCTCCAATACATTGCTAAAAAGAGGTAGAAGGCCGATAGTTAAAAGAATCAGACTGGGTACTCAAAGAAAAGAACTGCAGAAGAGAATTTTCAACAGAGTAAGAAGAAGCAAGACATTTATTGTACAATTGAGAGAGAACATGAACCATTTCAGTTACACATAAAGACTATTCAGTCAGTTATGTGCCATGCGTTATACACGCATAGGCGAACATATATCTTTCAGTACATGACAGACGAGGCAGATTTTTTTCTTTCTGCGGTCGACCAGTTGCCATCCGAAGGATATATAATCCGGTCTGTCCTGCTATTTACCCAAGGGAGGAGAAGAAGAGGATTCATATCTTTCCCAAGGGTATTAGCACGCAAGTGAATGTAATGGATTCGACTGGAATTCGAACTCGGCTCTCCTGTTCCTCAATCCGAGCCGCTATCCATTATTCCAACGTGCCTCCATTAAAGACAATTACTGGGATTAATAATAGAATCCACATGGATAATGCTAAACTAAGATAAGCGCAGGGAATATACGTATCTCAAATTTTATACGGTTGTTATTTAAATTCCAATGGAAAATGGCATATGTATTGAATGAAATGAATTCTCTAAATTTTTAAGAGTTTTATAAATTGGTAAATTTATCTTCCCGAGCGAATCTCCTATTCTATAAATGTATTGAATAATAATGTAAACTTTAGCGTCATAACTATTTTTTTTATAGATGAATAAATTCATTACTTGCTAATTCGAACGCAAGAGATACTTTTAATAATATATTGCGTTCAATTCATCATTTCATATGTGGAAAAATGCTAACAAAGGTAATTGCTAAAACTGATTCTAAGAATTTCCAATCTCAATACGATGAATGATATACCTGACGAAAAGAATGGTCGAAGTATTTTTTTCTTAAGAATTAAGTCATTTTAATGTAATTTGTACCAGCGTCAGTCTTTTCATAAGCGGAAAATCATGATGAAATTAAAGCTTCAAAATTGTTACTTATAATTTTTTTTATCTTCATATAGATATTAATTTAAAAAATATTCACTCAGATATTTTGAAATTATCGACAATGAGTTCAGCATTAACAACAACAAAAGACAAAAAATAATAAAAAATAGGAATAAAAACAGATAAGTGCATGGCTCGCACGAGTACTTCCTAACTCAAAATTCGAAATCAAAATTCGTGACTTTAAAATTCGTGACTTTTTTCTTTAATCATTAGAACATGTGTGTCAGGGATGATACCCTTTATGGAAAGATAAAAACCTATAACTGAAATTTTGACAATCAAACACGATACAAAATTAAACTACAGCTCCATCCTGTGAAGTCAGTCACCATGGCAACAAGCTGAAAATAGTTATTTGGATTACTGAATTTATACTGAAGAGTGCTTTTGTTATTACCCCAACTGTTAACCCGATCCATTCTACGGTCTTCCTTAGCTGTAGAACGTCCACAATGTATGATAGTTTAATTTTTAGAATGACCGTAACATTGCGCTGTGGAAAAGACTCACACAGACATTTGCACATTGTCATGTTCGAACAATGCTGACTTATTATCACGGAAGTTAAGCAACATCGAGCCTGGTGAGTGACTTCTTGGGAATACCAGACGCTGTAAGATTGGATGTGCAGGTGTTGCAATAATGGTATTTGGAAATCGGAGAACCAAGTTCCAGTTTCAGTCGGGGTCGTTATATTAACTTACGCGCAAATATCGTTGGGAAAATATGAATCCACTTCTACTTATTGCAGCTCTGAGTTAAGTAGTAGGACTTGTATCATGAAATTTTTATTATTATCTATAAAAAGTTATTCTGAAAATATCTTCTCCGTGATAGGAGGAAAGTTAGGTAGGGTGTGGCTCTTGTCTAACGCGGCATTACAGGCAAAGTTCATTGGAAAAAAAAAACTTACTTTATCTGACGATTATGAAATAAACTCGACATTGATAATAGACACTGACGCTTTGCTTTTATTGAGATTATCAGTAATTTTTTTGTTGCTCCTACCCAAAGAATTTTCCGAGACTGATATTGTACTCACAACTCTTTGGGTCTAGTCACTAAGCAACGCCAAGGCTACAGCAGTGGTGAACCAAAACGGAAGGGAAATAACTGAGACATCCGGAAAAGGCATGACACGTGGAACTAGAATAATCTATCCTGGTGAGCAAAATAAGGGGTTCAATTCGAAATTCCAATCACCTGAAAAAGCCGGGGCGTATAACGGCCGAAACGTTGTGAATATGGTAATGAAGATGAGGATAACAGTAAAAAATAATGTAAATAAAGTAAGTAATCTTAATACCTCATCTCAGAGATATAGACAGAAATTGTTCCGATAAATAAAACTTCGTATAAATACATCGTTTTACCATAAAAAGATTTTATAAATTCCAACGGAAAATAATATTGGATGGTCATTGAATTCCGAATGTTTCCATATAAAGAAACGGCTAAGTGATTCTCATATCATCTAAAAAGCAATAGCAAGTGCCTGACACCTCCTGATCTCAACCTCAAGATCGGGCCTCAAATGGAGTAGTGCTGCCATACATGAGCAGAAGCTGTCCAGTTTTCATTTTCCAGTTTCGATAGAATCCCAAAGCGTCTCCGAGTCCTTGTGGGTGATGAATTATTTTCCAACCTACAACCCTTTTCCTTAAGACGAAACGTCGCAAGTCCCTCCATGCCCCGTCGCTATTTCTATGGAAAATACTCAAACGAACTATATTTAGTTCCACCAGTTCTAATTTTCATGGTTAATGTGGGCCATACCTCATGGCATGGCGGGCCTTAACCATGAACCTAACCACCTTCATTCGCTTCCCTTCGTATTCCATTGATGATATGTAAGTTACACTCGAGTAGCTTCTTCTTTGTGGATCGACTCCCAAGAAGATGCTTCCCCGATTACTAAAATCTTAATCTCTTCAAGACTAAGTCTTGTCTTACCCATAAACTGTTCCTTTTACTCTGCAACCCTCTACTCGAGTGACTCTTGGGCCTTGTACAGAGGGAAAATCATAGTAAAAAAAAAAATAGGAAAATGCTACCAGTAACCAGGAATAATCGATGAACAGACGTATAGGTAGAACTTAAACGATGCCTTTACGAATGGTGAATGCTGTGAACGACTAGAATTTGAACCCGGGTCGCCGATTCTATTTTCGGCGCCTGTGCCTCTACAGTTACTAACATAGATGGTAAATATACAAAATACTATTTGAAAAAACAAAATAAAAAGTTTGAATAATATAACAAAGAAAATCTTATAATAACTTCCAAAGTGAGTCTCTCTTTCCCCGTCACAAAAATATAAGTAAATTAACTAGAAACATCAAACTCTTCCTACAATGCCTATTAAGGGTTTTCAATTCCACAAACGTAATCGACCATTAGAAAAATAAATATATATATATTCGGCATACACAGTGTCTATTCTTCCGTGAGAATGACACAAAAAGTAAAGGTAAAAAATAAGTCAATCAAATACAATATTCTTTCCATCTGTGAATGTCTCAATGATTACCTGTCGCTATCTTCTTCAAGGTGATTCCTTCGAGCCCAAATATTATATTTATCTATGAAGAGCAAAATGTATTCACAGCGATCTGTTTATTGGGTTTTATTTCATTTTTTTTTTTTTTGCCATCGTCTTCACAGCATTTATTTTACTTCTGCTTGCCTGACTCACGCACACTGAGCAGATTCCATCGGTCGCCCTTGCATAGCAATTTAAGTTGCGGAGAGGAACTAAAAAAACAAAAAAAAAAAAAAATAAAACGACAAAGCTTAATGAAGACGAGAAAGATGATGATTATTATAATATTACATATGAAGACGGTAACGTCAGTGATAAAGTTAACAAAATAAAAGAACAAAGCAAGAAAGGTAGGAAAAGGAAATCAAAAATAAATATTTACTAACCTTAATCTGACACAAGATCATCAGTTTGAGACATTGAACAAGGATCGAACTCACTACAGTCTTAAGAGTCTAAAAGACTACATCTTTAAACATTACAACTATGTATTACCATTAATTCATTTAACCACTGCAAATGACTACGTATTACCGTTAATTAGTTAAACCACATTAACTGACTATCAATTAGCATTAATTCATTTAACCACTGCAATTTACTATGTATTACCGTTAATTCATTTAACCATTTCAACTATCAATTACCATTAATTCCTTTAACCACTGCAACTGACTACGTATTACCGTTAATTTATTTAACCACTGCAAATGACTACGTATTGACACTTTATTACCCTTAATTCATTTAACTATTGCAACCATGTATTGTCATTAATTAATTTTCCAAACATACGACATTCTGTCAATAAATCCGTAGCTATTATGTCAATAATATATGTACACCAAATCTGATATTAGCTGAAACAAGTAATCATTTGGATAAATCGTACAACTCAAAAGTAAATCTCTTGTTCGCGCTCAAAAAAAGCATAATAAAAATGTAACCGAAGTAACTTGTCGGTCATTTTAGTGAATCATGTATTCGAGAGGAACTGTTACCCAAATCCAGAAGTATCTATATACTTAAGAACACTCCCAATCAGCGACCATCTTAGTGGACTGCCTTAAGGACATGAAGATATTTCTAAGAGGGTCGTACCTTCTGCCATATTGTACACATTTTTTGTGATGTAAGTGCTTGGTTAAACTGGTTGCCATGATATATATATATATATATATATATATATATATATATATATATATATATATATATATATAATATGCCCAGCGTCACTCTGTTAGCATTCTACTCTCTCACACAATAATGATAATAATAATAAAAGAAGAAGAAGAAGGAGAAGAAATAAGATATTTCATTGAGTAATAAAGGAAGCCAACAAGCACAAAAGGCAATTTCAAGTGGGTGTACAAGTGCAAATAAACAATAAATCACCTAATGCAGCGGCGAAGAACTTTTAAAAAGCAAATGCAAATGCAATGTACTAAATGCAGAAACGATGGCAAGAACAATATATCCATGGTCAATACTCTGCCCGTATCAAACAAGCAGATGCAGACAACTCCCGTACCCATCAGTAGTTAAGTATGCAGATTTAAAAGCTGAAACCAAAGATTTTACTTTTGCTGCACGGGATCAATGCTTTCTAACTAAAATTTACCAAGCCCATATACTGAAAAATCTTGTTAACCCGAAATGCACATTCTGTGATAAATATCAAAAACAATTGACCATTTTGTTGCAAGGTTGCACGGTGTTAGAATCAACTGGATACAAAACTCGGCTTGGTAGAGTGGGCCAATATCTGCAGTGGAAAATATGAAACTGAAAGAAACTTGCATAAACATTACCCAGACCCGGTTATAGAGATAGGATCAGTAACAATTTTATGCGACTTTCAAATATACACAAAGAGGAGAATCAAAGTTAATCGCCCAGAAATCATTTTCAGAGACCACGGAAAGAGAATGCGCGTTCTTATTGACCTGGCAGCTCCTGCTGATTGCAATGTATCTTTGAAGATCTTCAAAAAACTATCAAGATACAAGGATCTTGAAGCGTAAATCTAAAAAATGTGGCACATGAGGACATCAATAATTCCATTTGTAGTAAGACTCCTTGGAATGATTGGAAAAGGTTCCGATAGACTCATTGAAGGGGTTACTAGTGCGCAATCCCTTAAAGAAATCTTAATACCGCACAAGTACAGCTCACACAGTACTAAGAACATTAACTATACAAAATGTTTGTTATCTTAATGATCAGTAGAAAATGTCATGAAACCATTTCTGACCCTAGGTCTCTCTTTGGGACACGGAAAGAAATGTGTATACAACAGAAATCAAAGGAAATGTAATAATAATAACAGTCAATTTTCTGTGAAGTGTTTTAACAGAGGAGGAAAAATGCAATACCGAAATCCGAACACTGATTGGACAAGCGAAATATGCCTTCCAAAATTTAAACAAATTTCTGAGAAACAGAAAAAATTCGTTGAAAAAAAAACAAAGAAAAGAGTTCCTGATTGTTATAAAATATCTATCCTCTTATATGCAGGTGAATGTTGGACAATCTCCTGACAGATGAAGAGAAAACCGGAGCAAGTGTGAATACTGAGAATTCTTTAAGCTTCCTTGGAGCACCTAAGCTCCAAGGAAACTTAAAGAAAATGGTAACAAAATAAACACTCATACTCAGAATCAGAAAAAGACATGAGGAATGGCGGCTTGGAAATCTTAATCCTCACACGTCATATTGAGGGTAAGAGAGATAGGTAAAGACATCGAGCCACTTACCTGACGGGATTGTGTGAATTGATAGCGGAACGGGAGCGGTAATCTTAGCAAAGGGAAAATAACTGATGATGGCCACTAGAGATAGGAAGTTTTGGAGAGTCATGATCAACAATATCCAGAAAGGCAGAAGAAAAAAAAGTAGTCAATATTCATTAAAAAATTAGTCAATAAAGCGTGACAGGAGCTGATTTTTGATCTGAAATGCTGTCTGAATAATATTCGATTTCTGTGATCATGGAAGAAGCCGGGTGTTTTCAAGATAGGCTAAAGAATTTGAAAGGATGTACATCTATATAGATATATATACAACTCTAGATCAATAAATCTTTAGCCTGATAGTTGAATTTTGATTTAAAATTTTCATTGCATAATATTCGCTCGGCTTGGGTTCAGTGCAGGAGATGATATTAAATAATCTATTCTGAGTGTAAAATAAATGTCTTTTTATGATTGGACTTCTATTTTATTGATTTCTTTACATATTCCTATATTAAACAAAAGCCGTAAAGTTATTGATGCTTCATTTTTTTTTTTTTTTTTTATAAAACGACAAAAAATCCATTCGTTTCTCTGGGAAGCAACATTATCTTTGGTGAGATTTGAGGGTTTTTTTATCGACAGCTTGGGGTTAAAAGTAGTCGCGTGTGGCTGTCGAAAATCTGCCTTCGAATTTCCCCGGTGGGGACTGACCTTACTGACAAGTTAAATTTCTTGGAAGATAGAGTGTCATAAAAGGGTAAAGAAGACCTTTATTTAAACAGGATTACGAGAATAAGTTTATCAGTTTATCATTTTCTGTTCATATCTATCTTTTTCAGTCTATTATTATATCTCAGTAAGTTCATATCTATACGTTTTCATATTTCTCTATCTAGTTTATCTGTTTATCTATCTATCTATCTATCTATCTATCTATCTATCTATCTATCGATTTCAACTGATTCATATCTATCTCATTCTCTATTCGTTTATTTCGATCTCATTCTCTATTCATTTCTTAGTTCATATCTGCCTATCGTCCTCTTTCTATTGTTGTCTATCTGTCTGTCTTACTAGATAGATAGATAGATAGATAGATAGATAGATAGATAGATAGATAGATAGATAGATAGATAGATAGATAGATAACTCTCTGTGTGTTCATATCTATCACAGCCTAATCATGACTATCACAGTCTGTTTATATCTATCTATTTATCTATACAGGTTGCGATGGGTATGAGTTCGCTATTTTACATTTTACAGTTCACGCATGCGCGTTGTTTGTTTTTGATTTTAGCGACTGCATAGTATAGTAGGGTCAGTTGTGCACAGTCTGTGAGAAAAAGAGCAACATGATGCAATTCACTCCGCCAGAAATTTGGAAACAGCATGCTGTACTGCTTGGCATTCGCACCGGAATCTTCGATACGAACATTTCAGAGTATCAATCTGAGAACAGTGAAGACGATTCGGAAAAAGCTTATTGAATCTAATGGTGATTACAAAGGTGTTTGGAGTGATCAGTAGTGATGGCGACGTTATACCGTTATTCATTTTCCTTTAGGGCATCAGAGTCGACGGGAAGGCCTACATCAAGTGCCTTGTGGAAGTAGTGAGTCAAGAGGGTGGCCGCTGGAAGACCTTACGTCTGGCAAAAGGAGGAGAACCCAATCATCGCTGTTAGACAGTTTCTGAGACCGCATCACACCTTCTATCTTGCCAACTAAATCCCCATACCGTAACTCCCTTGATTATTATGTGTGGTGCACAGTTGAGCGAGAGACCCCCAAAAAATTGCTTGCAACAGTGAGGGAAAAGATTATGACAACATTCACCAACTGATAGGAGATGCAAGAAATTTCTATGTCGTCTGGAGGCCGTAGTTGATGTCAATTGCGATTTTATTCAATGAATTTAGTCTTTAGTATTTCAAGATATTTTTTGTGCAGTTTTGCTAAATATACCTGTTAAAATGAGACGTCAGTGTTATTTTCATTTTTGCGTAAATTAGACAACATTTTATAAATCGCACCCCGTATATCTATTTTGTTTTTTTTAATTATTTTACCCCAAGCAAGGCAATAAAGCCATTAATACGAAAGTGTTTGCTGAGTGTTAGAAAATATAAGAAATAAGAAAGACTCTGAAAAGGAGAAGATATAAATAAAAGAACTAGGTTGTTGAAACTTGACTAATGCATGGAATAATAATGCAACACAAAATGTACTTAGAACAAAATGTATTGAAACAAGAAAAGTGTACACAATATTTACATACAGTCTTTTGTATATTCCTGGTAAGACCGTTCCTGGGGAATGTGTTGACTGAGTCGCAGTCGGGCAGAGTCTCTGGTTTAATCTCTTCTCGGTACCAACCATATTTATATGGTCGGTACTCCACTATGCAAATTAGGTGGATCCTACCACAACATAGGTACATTCCATCATGATGAATGCATGTTCCCTAAGAGTGACCCCTTGGATCGAGCACATATTGCGCCTTAAAATCGACTCAAAAACCTCAAGTGGAGCTCGTACATAGGATCCATGCTGGGAAAATGGTCAGTTCCCTGTACCGCTGCAGTAAGTATCTGACTCCTCGTGTTATCTATTCTTAACCCTTACAAGAGCCAGATAAGCCCTGTACTGCTGCAATATATGAACAGGAGTTGCTCAGTCCAATTGCGTTTCCACATACTTGTGGGCGACAAATTATTTTCTACCCAACAACCACTTTCTCACAGACGAAACGTCGCAGGCTTCTCGCTGCTCTATCGCAATTTCCATGGAAAGTGCTCAGAAGAACTACATTCCTTAGTTCCACCAGTTCTAACCTTCACAGTTAAGACCCCCTCCAGGCGGTTCCCTGGAGGGGGTCTTAGCATAATAGAAAATATCCAAATGTTGGACAGTTTTTGCCTTTATTTTCTCTTGAAACTGAAGCCATTATACAACGCTTAGAACAGCTCATGATAAAACATAGTAGACATTCGTTGTATGTTGTATTTAACAATACATGTTTGAATAATTGTCTGCTGCCCCTACACACTATATATATATATATATATATATATATATATATATATGTGTGTGTGTGTGTGTGTGTGTGTGTGTGTAGAAAAATTAAAAGAACTGTTAGGTTATTAATGCAAAGTTCTTTAGTATTTTTGTTTTATTTAAAAAAAAACAGTGCTCGATACAACAGTAGAGCCTATGTTATGATTTTTTTAATTTTTTTAAAAATATGATTCCATCGCTACATTAGAGTTCTCATGTTTCAAAAACAGAAGTTAAACACTTCACTTTCATTTATAGAAATTTAATTAAATTAAAGCACCTAGTCCTGTTTCATCCTCAAGCAAATTTTGGAATAATTAATTTTGAAATTTACAGAGCTTTATAAACATATACATTCGTACTATTAATTTCTATGGATATGGAAAAAACCAATCATTTTAATAAATAAATTTAGGGTATTCATTTTCACTGACAACTATTGTATCAACATATTAGTTACTTTAGAAAAAAGAGGTTAAGTCAAATGTAGGTTCAAATTGTCTTTTTTTTCAAACAAAAGATGACATCCGTTCATCGCATATCTTCGTCTGGTCTTTTTCAACGACAGAAATTTTTTGGCACTTTTGTTAGGCCGTTAAATGTGTATTTGGATACATAAAGATTTTTTTTCTAAAAGGGTTGTTTGTATATGAATACGTCGTATTGAAGTACAATTTGTTTTTTGTTTTTTTTTGTTGTTGTTTTTTTTGTTGACGATTTCTTAAAGGTTTTTTTTTAGCTTATGATTCGGTTAAGTTTTTAAACCCATTGCTTTAATTGAACTTGTTTATAGAATTTGAAAGTTTAAATTTTTTTAAGCTAATTATTTAAGGCAAATTTCTGTTGATGTGGGCAAAAAACCGTTAGGTCATGTCTTTGATTTAATAAATTTTCGTTTTTTAGAAACTTAATAATGTGTAGTTGTTCATGTAGGTATAAAGGGCCTGGGTCATCCCAGGTTTTACAAGTTTTTGTTCTATTTATTATTTTCCATTTAACTTTTGGTGTTTTATTCGTTTCTTTTAAATGCCAAAAATATTTGGATAGGGATGTCTGATTTCTATTTCTGATAGAAAGAAGGAGCTTTTGTGTTGTCTCCACCTCATTCACAAGGAATTTAAATTAATAATTTGAAACATGAGAACTCTAATGTAGCGATGGAATCATACTTTAAAATTAAAAAAATAATTATAATATATTATATATATATATATATATATGTGTGTGTGTGTGTGTGTGTGTGTGTGTGTGTGTGTGTGTGTGTGTGTGTGTGTAAAAATAATATATAACAAAAAATAAGGTACAACATTGGCATAACCAAATATATTCTTTAAAATTCAAATGACGTAAAGGTAATTGCATATTCATCACCTGAAAACTACGTTGTACATAAAAGTCGTTCCCTTGGTGAGGGATAATATATATATATATATATATATATATATATATATATATATATGCACAAATTTTATTTAACAATCCGACAGATTTTTATCACTTATTTTATCAGTTATTTTTATTTATTTTTTTATAGTTGAGTAGACGCTCCATTTATTTATTAAACGGTCTATTTATTTATTTTCGTCTACCGGCCTGTATATTTAAGAAATCTCATTAACAAAAAATATGCGCTGTTCGGCTGGATTCGAACCTCTTATGATACGCCCATCGGATTTCAGTAAGGTTCCATTATTCATAAATTACCTTTCTTCTAGCATATCGTGCAAAACTAGTGCTGCATACATGAATGTTAACCAAAAATAGACAAGGCAAAATATGGCAGATTCTTAGCGAATGATGAAGCAGGCTGAACGGTACAATAATGAACACATCAACCGACAGAAAAGACAGCAGCAAGAAGAAAAGGGATTTTACATGACACAGCACTTAACTTTCCCTGTCGATATGCTTTTTACCTTGCTTTTTTCAGTCGACCATAAGATTTTTACTTAATCACCGTTACACTGTCGTGATTGTTGCTATTTTTAAGATGGGAAAGGCAGCCAAGGCGACACGGGAGTCAGAATCATATCCTTTGGAATGCTGTCAATCGGTGACAATGACGAACTGGGTGACCCAAATAGAAGGTATTTCTACCTGCAAGTATATAATACACTGCGTTTTCCGCATGTTCTATTCTCACTCTATAATAATAATAATAGTAAAATTAATATTAATAATAATAATAATAATAATAATAATAAAACAACTGATCATCTTGTATCAAGTTGCATGGTACTGCCGCCCACTGAATATAAAACTCGGCATGAGAGAGTTGGCCAATATATGCACCGGAAAATCTGAAAATTTTACGGGAAGGAAACTGAAAGAAATTGGTATGAACACCACCCAGACCCGGTTACAGAGATTGGATCTGTTAGAATTTTATGGGACTACACAATACATACAGACAGAACAATCAAGGCTGACTGCCCAGACATTGTTATTAGAGAACGCAAACAAAAAAAATGCCTCCTTATTGATATAGCAGTCCCTGCAGACTGCTATATATATTTGAATATCTTTAAAAGGCTATCAAAATACAAGGACCTTGAAATCGAAATCGAAAAAAAGTGGCACATGGGAGCATCAACTATCCTTGTTGTAGTTGGAACCCTCGGATTGGCGAGAAAAGGATTCCAGTAGACTAATTGATGGGATTCCTGGAAGCCCATGCCTTAAAGAAATAAAAAAAAAATTTCTCAAGAGTACAGCCCACACCTTACGAAGGGCTTTATCTATGTAATTTTTTGTCAATGGAAAATGCCATGATGCCATTTCTAAATTTAAGTCTCTAAAAACCCGGAAAATAAATGTTAAACGCCAGAAATCAAAGAAAAAAAATAATAATAATAATAATAATAATAATAAAAAAAAAGAAACAACAACAGGATTTTTATAATTAAGCTATCCAAGCCAGAACAGCAGATAAGGTAGTTGTGAACACCGAAAAGAATGTCTGGCATATTATAGATTACGGAAGGTTAAATCTGCTTAATTTAAGAGCCGCAGACGATAAAGTTCCGAAGTCTCAGATCCACAAGACATGAATAAAATTTACACATACGTTTTTGTTACATACAGATTTTGTCACACACTTTTCATATAAATATTAAGAAATGCATCTATGCAATAATATTTAGTCATGTATGCATTTTTTCAAACTGTTTATTTTATTGGTTTCAATTATCAAAAAGTACGCATATATATATATATATATATATATATATATATATATATATATATATATATAATATATATATATATATAAAGAAAAAATACGGAAAAAAAACAAACAAAAAAAAAAATATGCAATTATGCTGTTTTAATGTTAATATAATGTCAACGTCGGACGTTTCGGTCTTATAGACCATCTTCAGGACATATTCATAAAACATAATTAACATAGACCATATTCAATTGACGACGACGTGATCATATTTAAACGGAACGCTGATCTTATAAAAGATTTCAGTTATCTGTTTGGATTGGTCTTGCTTTTATGTCCATCGTATTTTTCACCTCATGCAATAAAATAAAAAATGCAATAAAACTATGACATTATTTAATTAGAAAAACTTTTAATTGCTTTTATAAATAAGATTTATTAAGGACTCTATTGTCTTAATTTCTTTTTCGATGAATAATGAATTTCTACAAGAATTGTTTTCATTTTTTAAAATTTTAATTATAATAATTTATAATATAAATCTTTTAAAATTCTGCATTACTTCAATGGTTAGGTGATATTGTTAAGTGAAAACTATATTTACGAATTAAAAATTTAATAGCTCCATAAAAATCGTGTACACCCAATATTTTTAAAAAATACTTTTTTTTAATGTATATAAAATATTACGTAACTTGTCCGTGTTTGAAAGTAAGGTCAACTTGGACGTCATGAACAGAAATTAAGAGCGATGACTATAGTAAATTTAAATTCACCATTCCTAAAATTAGATTATGAAGAATATTTTAAACATTTTAAAGATTACTGAGTCCTTAAAAATTATATAAAAAAGGCTCTCACTCGTTATTTTCTTAAATTACGTTTTAGGAGATGAGGTCTCTGTAGAATAGCAGTACAGGCGTTGACAGATTTTATCATCGCTTGTCAAGTGATCTACGAGTGACAAGCGACGGTGATAAACTCATAATCATCGCTACCGTTTGTTTTAAAAAATCATTTTTCTGTTTCTTTAAATCATTAAAGTAAGTAATATTTTCTTTCAAATCAGATTAATTACGTTTTAAATCATCTAATATTCCTCAAATAAAATTTCAGAAATATATATTTTATTTTTGGAAGATTTCCATAACCGAGAATTAACTTTTGTTTACAAATGTGTCAAAAATGGCCGATTTTGTGAAAGCGACCAAAAGATTGAGATTCCAATCAATGTAATTTCTATTTCAAATACACCAGAGTATTTTGCTTACTGGAAATAGTAAATGTAATCATTTAGCTTTCAATTAAAGCTAAAATAAAAGCTTCCAGAATGCTTTTACATTTTTTAAATCTATTTTAAACCTTAGGTATCGAAAATTTAGTGGAGGTACCTACACAAAGTGAAGGCGAAAGATAAACGTAAAATATAACAGGGTCCCGTTAGATAGCAGCAGAAAGAGAGAAATGTAAAGATTTATGATGTTGTTATAAAAAAGTGAAGTTGGAAAGTCACCAAAAATGGAAATTAGAGGGACAAGGGACTCAATAAAGAAATCAGAGACCAGATCATGGAAGTTCCGGAATCCTGTGAAGACTTTGAACAAGTTATAGAAAATTTGATGAGACTTGTTATCAATCATTCTCCCAGCAAGAACGGTCAGTTACCTGGGGTGAGCTTGCAATCCATGGCATATAATTACGATATTCTATGGTAACCAAAATTCATGTCATGAGAATCAATTATCAGAACGTAGACAAGACTGGAAGTAAAAAATCTTTATCACGGTACGGAAAGTTTTCAGACTTATCAAAATATTTGAATCTAAGAAGGCTACCGGTTCGAAGAAAGTCCCGTGGCTGTTTTTAAGAAGACTAGCCCAGAGGTAACTCCAATTTTACCATAATTGTACGTCATATTGCACGTTCATAATAGACTAAACTTTCACTAAAAGACGCAAAAGTAGGTATACAGTAATGAAAACAAAACGTGCACACAAAACGTATTGTATTAATTATACAATCATATAAATAATAAACTTATCGATAATAAACATCAATCCTTCAAATGTTCAAACTGTTTGTCCCCGTCATTCACACAATAAACAACTAATAATAATAAAAGTTTTGCAGGTAAAGATACCTGTATTGATTAAGATAATGGTAATACTAATATAATGCATAATATACCTGTAAAAAATCATTAAAAAAAATAAAAAATTATATTAAATGTATTATAATAAAAAATTATGAAAATAAAAATATTAAAAATGATTTTAATGAGTTAAATAATTTCGACAATTAAATGAATCCTAGAATCACTATTATAATACTGGTCCAATACTTACTATATACCTACTTTTGCAGCCTCTGTAAAGATAATATTTCTGTTCTGTTAAGAATTGTGATCAATTTAAATGGCGATACTGAAATAACAGAATTAAGTCAGAGGTGTAAAATTCAGTAAAACTCACAGAAGAATCTTCAAAGTATGTGAAGAAAACATGTCCAAATATATCGGGTCCTATTTACACTATTTACATTGTTCGGGCCGTTCTACGCTCCAGCCTTCTTCCTCGTATATCACCTGAAGAAGGCCGGATTTCCTGGTCTTTATACTTCAAGATCCTTGGTTGCTATGTTACAGTCCGCTGGGCAAGTTATATCAATCAGTCAGTTATGTGCTATGCAGGATACACGCTTAGGCGATTAAGTATCTTTCGATACATGACTGGCGAGGCAGATTTTTTTCCCGCGGCAGGTGTCTTTCTGCGGCAGACCAGATGTCATCGGTCTTCCCTGCTATTTACCCTTAGTTGGGGGTTGGGGAAGAAGAAGAGGATTCATACCTTTCCCAAGTGAATGTAATGGATTCGATTCCGAATCAGCTCTCCGATTCCTTAATCCGAGCCGCTTTTAGTTTTTGACAATTACTTCCGGCTTATTTGCTTCAATCTTCCTGTCTGTAAAGATGATGTAATCGCATAAAATTGTGATGTCTTCTATTTATCTAACCGGTGCTGAGTGATTTTTATACCAGTGTTTGTTAACATCTTTTCAAAAATGTTTGCACATTGTCCAGTGTAAGTATTGGCTCAATCCCTCGTGACGATTTTTATGTTCATTTGGCGCAAATACAGAACATTCTGAGATTAGATGCTCTATAGTTTCCTAATATTTTCACAGAACCTGCATTTTGGATCCACACTATTTTGTATGATATTTGCATGAAAGTTCCTAGTGAAAAGATTCTTGTTTTGGGCTGCAATAATAAAACCTTCCATTCCAGTCTTTAATCCAAATGCTCGCTATCATCGTTGACTTTATCAATAGCTGCTTTATTAGTAAGTTCTGGATATTGGCCATGCAGAGATTAGGCTTGCCAGAGTTTTTTCATCTGTTCAAGAGCTTTATTCTTGACATTCTTTTTTAATATTTTTTTGCTGGAACAGTTGGTTCTTGGGTTCTGTTCTTATCTTCTACAGAATCTACTAATTTTACAACTTTCTTTCATGATTGAATACTTTTTTCTTCATATTTTCGTGTTATTTGACTAATTGTATCATCCAGTTCTTTGCTGCTTCTCTGTATGTACATTTTTATTATTATTATTATTATTATCTCTTTTATTATTATTATCACTTTTAATAATAATAATAATAACAATTATTATTATTTTTATTATTATCATTCTTATCTTTTATTATTATCTTACTTATTATAAAACGCAGATTGTGTGTGTATGTGTGTGTGTGTGTGCGTGTGTGTGTCTGTACGTTTATATATTGGATCGGATTTCCTACATTTTTCAACCGATTTCAACAAAACTTCACAGGACTACGTAAAATTACCTTGCGGTGGTTCTGACAGCGCCAAAAATTGGAAAAACACAATTGTCTTTGCACGAAATCAATTTGAAAACACGATTAAGAGGCATCACGAGAATGAAAGGGGGACAACTCATATCGAGTTATACTTATTAATATCGAGTTAACGAGTTATACTTATTATAAAACCCAGGTTGGTTGTTTGTGTGTGTGTGTTCGTTTATATATGGGATCGGATTTCCTACATTTTTCAACCGATTTCAACAAAACTTCACTTTTGGGGGGGGGCGGTAGTGTTTCTTATTGTCTTGCACACTTTTTTCTTTATTTTTACATTCAGAATGCTTTAAAAATTCCATTTACAAGACAATTGTTTATAATAAAATTCTATTCAATCGATAGACTCATAACGATTGAAAACAATGTTTCTGTTTGAGTTTGGGTTTGACCAATTCGTAAAAAAACAAAACAAAAAAAAACTAATTTAGACATGCGTGTCCGTCAACCTTAAACAATAATCTTTGTCAATTTTATTTTTCAGTCTTTATGATGGTCGATACTTGATCTATCTCTTACTCTTACATCCCTGGGCAACGCCGGGCTCCACTGCTAGTTATCACTATTATTATTATCATTATTATTACCATTCTTCTTCTTCTTCTTATTATTATTATTATTATTATTATTATTATTATTATTATTTCATATGCATAGCCGTTCACTGCTAGTAAGACTTATCCATTTTTTCAGTCGTTTATTTCGAGTCCCACCCAGCTTGCTGACGGACAGACCCATCTGGCTGACTCGTCACAATGTACAGGTTTCTACAGAGCTACTTAACAATTCAAGACGTATCGCTGCAATTGTTATATACTCGTTTGCGGAGGGATTTATGAATGTAGTTTCAGTTGCCAGTGCTGTCAGTTCTATTCGTCTGCCGTCGCCTACGATTTACGACGCTACTAATGATAATTGTGTTTGTATGTGTTATGTCCAGTATTTATAGCGATTGCTTGTGGTAATTGTGTCTGTTTCACACTGTGTAAAGGATACTTTGCGCCAATGCCTCCCCCAATTCCCAGTGTGCTACCAAAACGCTTACGTGTTACTTTTGTGGAATCATCTGCGATTTCTTTCTCACGTTGGACACGCTTACGCTTATAAACATGAAAGCGGCCATTTATGCACGTCGACAGCCCGACGTATTTTGTATACAAGAGAAAATAAGTTTATCATTTGTAAGTTTTAAAACTAACAAGTGTAGGAGTTATTTCAAAGTATTATGTCATTTGATAGAAGAAAATAAAAGCGAAATATATTGGTTATCTTGCAGCATTTCTTTATCGAGAAATGTGCATTTCTAGTGTTCGTCTTCTGATAATTTTAGTCAACATTACAACCGTTATGATCTGGTCTGATTTGAAAAAAAAAACATTTTTGTTAATTAAGTTGGTATGAAATAATTTTGAGTCATAAATAATTTCCGTTTTTGTTAATCAACTTTATTGATCAAAATTAAATTACATTTTATTCCGTGATACAGGATATTCACAAAATCATTAAACAAATCGAAAAATATATTAAAATTACAACAGAAACGAGGTACTGTTGAAATCTTTACATAATATGAAGTAAATAGTGAAGTTTATATACAAATAATTAAAAAATTTCTATATGGTCCCCATTCATTGCATGAAGAGCATCAAGCGATATTCGATGCTTTAATTCTTGTAAATCTTTAATTGTGGACTGAAACATAAAAACATAAAATTAATAAAACTACTAATATCATTAAAAGGACTTTAGTAATAACATATAAGCATGCAATAAACATTTAGTTGCTACCTCTTCTAAGTTTTCCTTAATGACTTTTGGAAATTGTCTAAAGACTTTGAGGACAATCTGTATTTCTATAAATTTAGATAATCATTTTATTATAAACTTAAATATAGATTTATATATATCCACGTAAACATTGTTTTTCTATTAATTTTGATCATGATTATTTTCTATAAATTTTAATAATAATTTTATTATAAATTGACATGTCATATTTTTTTTAAATATTTTTGATTTTCTATGAATTTTTGTCATGATTATTTTTTCATAAATTTATTATAATTCAGACCCGAACATCTAACCGGGGGTGTGGGGAACAAGACTGATTCGGGGCCCGGAGCAGTGCTTTGTGACTCCCTCTATCTTATCAACATATTTTTTTCTACTTATATTTATATACCTTACAAATTAAACTAAGCACAACAGACTCTTAAAGAATAAACAATTTTCGCGGATTTTAATGTCATTCTACGATCATTTTTCTCTCATGACAAATGACTTAAAAAACGTTATATAAAATTCGATATTTTTTATCTTTGTGGTCTGAAAAAGGGCAAGGATGTTGGGGGTAAACTAGATGATTATAGGCCCATAACTCTGCTAAACACAGAGTTAAAGATTTTGGCCAAGATCCTGCAGGAGCGTTTGCAGTCAGTTGTCGAGTCTCTGTTGGGTCCGGAGCAGACTTGTTCTGTGAGGGGCCGAACAATTCAGTGCAACCTGCATCTGATCCGCACGATCATAGAGGGTGTAAAAGACGACGATAAGGCCGCGCTAATCAATTTAGATCAGTCCAATGCATTTGATAGAGTTGACCAACGCTATCTTGCGGCTGTCTTGCAGGCTGCCGGATTCGCACCCGACTTCTGCCGCTGGATTAGCCTCCTGTATCGCTCCCCCAGTGCCGTGGTACAGGTGAAAGGGAAGCTGTCGGGCGCTTTTGCGCTGTCTAGGCTGGTTCGTCAGGGTTGTTCACTGTCGTCCCTACTTTATGCTTTGGCGCTGGAGCCTCTCCTTCGCCGGCTGAGGGACAGGGCATTCAGACCGGCCCTATGTGGAATCGCCGTTCCTAAAGGGGCTCGAGCCAAGGTTTCCGCGTATGCCGATGAAGTATCTGCTTTCGTGTTGTCCAGCAGCGACATTGGGTGGTAGAGAAGGCACTTGATCGGTACGAAAATATGACAGGAGCCAAGATTAACCGCGACATGTCGTCCGGCTTGCGGTTAGGTGACTAGAAGGGGGTCGATCTTTCGGAGCCCTTCAGTTGGACGGACGGTCCTGTGCGCATTCTTGGATTGTGGTTTGGACCCGACGTCCAGATGGAGAAAATTGGTCTAAAGTACGAGCAAAGGTCGACGCGGCCGCTCATATTTGTCCGTGAAGGGCATGGTGGAGGCGTGTGCCACTTACGTTTTCCCGATTGTCCTTTATAGATTGTCCGTACTTCCTCTCAGTAAAGACCTTAGGAAGCCGCTCGAGCGCTCGCTATCCTCCATTTTGTGGAGGGGACGCAAGCATCAGGTCGACAGAGGAGTCTGTGCACAACGTCCGTGTCATAGGGTGTGCTGGGAATGCCACACTTGGTGATCCACAAACTCGCCTCGAGGTTGGCTTTCCTACGCTGCGCATTGACAGAAGATTCGATTATGGAGGGGATTGTTAGGGACGCGTTCCCTTTCCTTACTATCAGTCCCCCCAACTCGCTGGTTGAGCGCCATCGTAAACCCTGGTTTCAATCGGATTTCTTTTGCGAGTGTCGGTCTGCCTTGTTTGCTGTTCCTTGGTCCAGTGACCTTTCACGGCTTCGGAAAGTCTTCTATCGTTATTTAGTGCAGGGGGTCGCGAAGGATCCTCTACGTGAGCGGCTCGACTTGTCGGAGGAGGAGTTTCGCTATTTCTGGTCTTGTGCGCCAGTTTTCGCTTACCTGGCGATTGGCTCGGAATCGGCTGCCTCTCAATGACATGGTCTTCATATGGGGCTTAGCGGATTTACCAGACTGTGAACGGTGTGACATTGGTTTGGATCTCACATACGCGTGTGAAAATGTGTCGCCCCCGTGTTCTGGGGTGAAACGAATGATGTTTCTGACGCTGCTGGTGATTTGGACGACGTGACAGGAGGAAGTCTTGCGAGGTACCCGTCTTTCTCATCAGGATCTAATCCGATTCTTTGAGCATCAGCTCAAGATGAAGATTAGAATTGATAGAAAACGCTTGCATTCGACAGTCTTTAGCGTAAGGTGGGTGACTGAGGCGAGCTTGGTTCGTTTGAACGGGGCTAGCTTTGATTTTCTCTTTTAGGTCAACCTACGTCACATCGGGGTGGTTTCCTGTGGAACCCTCCCCTTGGTTAGGTTAGACAAGCCTTTGTGTACCTAATAACTAAATTAGTGTTGTTCCTGGCCTGTTCCTGGCTGCATCTTTGGTTATGATCCAAATTGAGATTCCCAACCTCCCCAGTTTGTTTTGGCCCCTTTTTATCTCGACTGGGTTAGATTTTTTGCTTTCCCATGTTTGTATATATTTTCTCCTTTTCCCACTCCCTTAGTGAGAGAGCTCTTTGATTTTGTCCAATGGGCAGAAGTCAGATGGGCCCTACTGTCATCAGTTATGTTTAGTTTACTTTGTGTTCATGTTTAGTTCACTTTGTGTTCATGTTTAGTTTGTTATTGAGTTCATCTCCCTTCCCTCTCATTTTTCATCTTTAGAATTGTATATATAGTTTATTATCATTAAATTTTTATGGCATGTGGCTCGTTTCGTAGATTCCCCTTGAGAGGATTGTGGTATTATGGTGTTTGGAGGATTGATTGGTGACGGACAAGTTTTTATAGTGAATGGGCAAATTGTAATGAGTGAATGGGTCGTGAATCGGATTAGCTAGGTATAAAATAGTTAGTGAAGACCAGCCACAACCCCTCGCCTTTTTCGGCCTTGTGCCATAATTGTATTTTTAAGCAATAAATATCCATTAATAAAACTATTAATATCATTAAAAGTACTTTTAAAATAGCACAACAATATGCATCAAAAATTTAGTTTCCACCTCCTCTAGGTTTTTCGTAATGATCTTTGAAATTGTCTAAAGACTTTGAGGACACACTGTATCTTCACTGTTATTAGCAAGGAGCTCTTGCCCCTTATCAAGCATTTTCGACTCGTTTTGTGTAACAAATAACATTTAAATATTATTTATGTGTGAAATTTTCCCGGGTTAAAACTAGTATATATTAACACACAAACGCAACATGTTCACTACATCACGTACCTAGGCATATGCGCAAAGACTGGCCCTTGGTATGAAGTCATTTCATATGAACAGCTGCAAGGCTTCAAACAGCGTTTCTGTACTTCTTAATTATTCTTGCTGTTCAGGCTTTTTTACTGTTCTGCTTTGTGTTCGCTCATTCTTGTCAAAATTTCCCACCAGCGACTCGTCTTCATTTTTGTTTCAAATATACTAGTATGAAGCGTCCTTGAGATATTGTCGTCGCATGACATGGGAGTCTTGTCAACCAAAGAGCTGTGACAAATTCAGGAAGGGAGTGATCATGGCTATCCACACCTTCCTATACTTTGTAGTAGTTATGAATGCTTATCTTTTTTTACTATCTATCCCATTGCCCTGTTCTGTCACCCATTTACACAATCTTATTGGATAGTTTTCTCCCTGTTTCTGTCTGCCCCTCTTGTCTTTAACTTTGAATATCAAATTCTCCAAGACTGTCACTTTCTAAAAGTCTACTCATCCGACAGTAAGGCCTTTGATCGGCGGGGGGGGGAGGTTGAAGAGTGTGGAATCACCTCTTAAGTCCACCCCGACCAGGGTTGTAGCACCTGTTGTGGTCCCAATTATCGACACATAGTGAATCCTCAAACCGGGGCCAAAACACAATGAAAGTGTAGAAATACATTTTTATAGTGAAGGTTCCAGCAATACATTTTCATAGTAAAAAATTACCAGCAATACATTTACTTGAAAGCCCTTCAGCTCCGTCGTTACGACCTTCTTGATGGCCTCCGCGCCTTCAAAACGGGGTCTTCTTGATGATCATCTTGATCTTGGGGAAAAGAGAAAGTCGCACGAAGTAAGATCATATGATTAGGGGGTTGTTTCAGTACGGCGATGTGCTTCTCGACCAGGAACTGCCGGATGCTCAGGGCGTTGTGTGCATTGACGAGGTGAAGCAGACACGATTTGTCCTGACACAACACTCGCATGTGAAAAAAATGCAGAGGTTTCAGAAAGCTAAGATAGCAGTTATATACTCCCAAGATATCATGCTAGATGGTAACACAATCCGATTATCCGTCTTTTGCCGATAGTACACACAGCACACCCAGTCCCGTTACTTTTCAGACAGATCTCGTAGGAGGACTGATATTACATAGTCCAGCGTTCTTTTCTTTGTTTCTAACGAAATACTCCTGTTTTTTTTTTTGTTGTTTTTTTTTTAAATAAATATTTAGTTTTTGTAAAACATTTCCTAGATAGTTAAATTTCTGTAGTTGTTCGATTTTAACATCTCCATTTCGTAACACGAAATTTTGGTTGATTTTATTTCTAAACATCTTCTTACATTTGAGTGTTAGCCTTCTCTTGCTTTCTTTTATCAAAACTAATGTTTATTCAATATGAGACTCAAGAGCTACTCAAGGTTTAGGGTTAATGCGTGGCTAATGTTGTATGGGCGTAAGAAAAGGCAACTTTCTTAATGACGTGGTGTGGCTTCCCTCTTTCTTTTCTATAAATATTTTCATGGCAACTGCAAGTGAACTTTTTTTCCTAGTTTCCCGACTACATGGATATAAGCGTGTTACTAGATTGACATGTAGTCTCCACCCGCTTACTGTTGAAATAGCTAAATACAACCGCCACTTCTACTCCAACATTTTCTTTTTTCGTACTACCCGCCTGTGGAAAACCATTCCTTTTACATTCTTCCCTGCTAAATACAATCTTCAAAAATTGAAATTCAATGTCAATCGCCATCTTCTGTCTTCTTGAATCCCGTTCATCTTTTTGTCCTTTCCTCAATCCTCCCAATACTGGTATTTTCTCTCACTTTCACTCCCTGTAGACCCCAGCGCACGAGTGTCATTTCCACTTTGCTTGGGATGAAATGATTGTAAAAAAATAGTAGTGAAAATCTTGGAGTTATGCGAGAAAGATACTGGCTAACTCTAGACTTGAAAAAAATCAAGACTAAAAGGCGACAACCGTATATACTCGACTATCGTGCGAATTTTGATGATGAGTTCTTTACTAACAAAATAGGGGTTCGCACTATACACAGGTAATTCTTTTTTGAAAAGGTCAAAATCCATGCATTTTTCGTGTATGGTTACATTATACACAGGTATTTTTTTTTTATGGGGGCGTTAAAATTCATGCAAAAAAAAAAGTCATGAGTTGAACTATACAGAAAGTCGACTTATAAACGAGTATATACGGTAACTAAAATAAATAAAATAAAATAAATATTAGCCGTTAAACAACAGACTTATACAGAATATTACATATGTTGCTAGTATTGAGGTTTTAGATCACAAAAACTTTTTGTTGACTGAGTTAATTACAGTTTCAAAAGAAAAAAACATCCGTAAACGCGCAGAATGTGCTGGCCGTATTCGGAAAATAAAAAAGCGCATGGATATACAGAAAACAGAAAAATTAAATTAAAGGCTTAACAGCAGTACCTCGTCAGTCGTCTTTAACGATATATGTATAAAAGAGGGATTGCTGCCCAATAACACAATTATATATATATATATATATATATATATATATATATATATATATATATATATATATATACACGTTCTGAGAAAAATGCCAACGTAGTAACGTTAGTTGAAATAGCTGTTTTTTATGAGGTAATTTGGGATTTCTCTATTATGTAACTTATCTGCTCTGTTAAATACATTGAGCTCTTTTTGGGATCAGTTTTATTATTTTATATTATTAGGATTCACTTGGTTAATATAACAGAAAAATATGCTTTATTCGACAGGTCTCGAACCTGCGTTCCCCGAGAGGAAACCGTCATTAGATCTGACATGCTTCTATATCTCCAGTATTCCAGCTGTTGTTTTAATGCTATTATAGATTCCAATCTGTTTTTCACATCAGTGTAGTTTCATACATAGGCAGTTCAAGTGACAGCAAGTCTTCTCTGTATTCCAGGACACACCTTAGTATTCTAGGATATTTTGTGAATGCGACCATCTGGATAGTTATTGTATACAACAGGGATTTTCCACTCCTAAACTCTTCAGCACTCCGATGAACGATTCTTTCAAATTTCTGACTTGTCTGACGGAGCCGTGAAATGTCCAAACAGGTTATTTTTTCATCATTATTGTATCATCATCATCATCATCATCATCATCATCTGAAGAAGAAGAAGAAGAAGAAGAAGAAGAAGAAGAAGAAGAAGAAGAGTGGAAGGAGGAGGAAGAGGTAATAAATGAAAGAAAAGGCGACCAGGAATAAAGATTAATGCGATGGGAGCTTAGTGATAGAACTAGGCAAGAAAAAAAAAAAGAAAAGGCGCAGAAACACACACACACACACACACACAAACACAGATATATATATATATATATATATATATATATATATATATATATATATATATATATAATAAAAGAAAAACCAGACCTTCCTGAAAACTCAACGAATCAAAATATATTGTTCTACCCACCAACTCTACCACAACTACAATTGAAAAAAAAAATTACCTAGGCTTAATATAAAATTTGTTATATTCTATTCCTTGTAATAAAGGATCACATAGGAAAAACTTCAAAGAAATTGAATAAAAGATCATATTAAAACAAAACAGATCTTTTACAAAGCAATACACTAAATTGACCATCGTAAAGAGTCTGGCGATAATTTTGATATAGAGGTGCTACCCTAATTTTGTTTAGCGCCAAATCAACCGCTAGATGTCATTTACAGCCCAAATCTAAATATTTTGAACATAATTTTATGGCTTCAACTTAATATATTTTGAAGGAAATTGTATGCCTTCAACTACAGAAAATGCACCGTTGGTAATTATTTTTATATAAAAATGTATTTCTTGTATTTTATATTTTCATAGTGACTTTATTTTTGTTTTGTGGTTCATTATTTGCCCATAGTTTGGGCCCTAATAGGTGCTATCACCCCAGGTCAGGGCGAACCTGTGTACAACAGCAATTAAGAGGTGGTACCACGCTCCTCATACCCAGGACAATATATATATATGTGTGTGTGTGTAGTTGATTCTTTCGTCGTATTCGACGTATGAGGGTCAAGCAGCTTAGTTCCTAGGAACCGACAGTCCAGACACCATGATTTGATTATAGTATTGAGGACTTTATGCAGAACCAACCACAGTTTTAAATATATATATATATATATATATATATATATATATATATATATATATATATATATATATATATATATATATATATCTGTGTGTGTGTGTGTGTGTGTTATCCTTACTAATAGCATGACTGTGAGTTTCGTAACAAAACAGTCTGAGTATAGACTGGCCGTTACATTAATTTTCAGACTCTTTAGAACTGACGGTGTAATTCTCTCTTGTAAAAAAATCAGCCCACTAAATATAGATCAATTGAAGAAAGGAACTGATCAAATTTTTTAAAGATCACGAATTAAATATTACCATTACTAGCGATGCTAATGTTGGATCAACTTTCTCAATGTGACCTTTTTAATTGAATAACGATTATTACAATCCATATACCAAAATCAGCTATATATCCATAGCTACGTCAGTGAAAAATCAAACCACCTCCATAAAAAGTCTTGATAATTTATATAAAATCAGTCCAAGTTAAATTATCTACCAACAATAAGGAAATATTTGATAATAATAAAATTAGATATATAAAGGCTTTAGGACTACGCACTCACAAAGAAGCTAAAAAATAAACAGAAACACCGTCACCGTAAGATTATATGGTTCAATCCACTCTTTAATCTTAATTTTCAAACTCATATCTGAAGAATTTTCCTAAATTTAATCCATAAGGATTTTAACCATTCATCAATGCTAAAAGAGATTTTTAACAAAAATAATGTTAAGATCAGCTATAGCTGCGTTAATATAGACAAATACATATCACAACATAGTAACTTTATATTAAACAAATATATTTCCAACAAAGACAACGTAAATATTTGGCAAAGCAAATGCAACTGCCGAAAAATATGATCTGTCCCTAAAAATGGTCAATGTATGACGAATAATATTGTATACCGAGCGAGCATATATTCCGGTAACGATGTTAAATTTGATTTTCGTTCCACTGTAAATCCTTGGAAATATTGTTTCTACCATAATCAAATGATTTTAAGTAATATAAAATACAAAAACAGTACTGATCCATCCAAATATTTCTGGCAATTAAAGAATGATGGCAACTCACCCTCCTTCAACTGGGATATTATAACAAGCGCCAAGTAAATGTAAATTATGTCTTGTTTGAAACACATAACTCTACCTTATTAAAAAGAGAAATGAAATGATGGTTACATGCAGGCCTAAAAATAAATATCTGCTTAAATACGTTGATCCACATTAATTTTTAATATAGTTTATTTTTTTACGTAAATTGCGGTTTTTCTTTTTTTATTCACAACTCTAAAATAAAAAAAATATCCTTAATTTTTTTTTTTGCCTTACATATATATATATATATATATTTTAAATGGAAAATATTTTTTAAAGTTAAAACACTATATATATATATATATATATATATATATATATATATATATATATATATATATATATTAAATGGAAAATATATTAAAAAAATAAAACAATATATATATATATATATAACCAAATGAATGACTGCAATTCATTTTTTCTAGTTTATGCTAGAAACATTCTTTTTCTGTATATGTGATTTTTTTTTTCTTTCGGCATCTAACCGTGTGTGCATTGTAGTGCATCTACGCTTGCGTGTATTTCAGTGCATGTACCCGTCTGTGCATCTCAGCTAGAACGGACAACCTTATCCTCTCGTTGATGTTTTACGTGCTTGACATAAATCTTTTCAAAAACTCCCCATCTTGTCTGTGTTCTTTTTACTTGGGGAATACGCGCATATCTCATATCTGTGCGTAGTGTTACCACTGAGCAATCAGACCTAAAAGATATTTGATGGTTTTGCAAAATGATCGCTTCTTTTCGTTGCTAGATGTCATTATAGGGAGAAGGTGCGGTGATTGATCAAAAATTTCAAAATTGGTGATTTCTTCAGGCTTGCGATCAGTGTGTCATATCAGTTCCACTACCTTTCCCTTCTCCCTTTCCTAAAATGCGGAATATCAGTGTATGCACAATAATTTAGATATAACTAAAATATATAAAGGATATTTTCTATTAATTAATCCGAAAATATTAATTCACCCAAAATAAAAGGAATTTATATTTACTAAAATTCAAACCAAATTCTCCCAGAACGAGACACATTCCATTGCACTCGGGTTCGATTGACCTTTATGATCGTTCCAAAAAAAAATTTCAAAAAAAAACTGCGATCACGCTCATCTCGATAAACAAGCCAAAAATATATTTTTTTTTTTTTTAAATTGTAAAAACTTTCTTTTAAGTACCTCGAATAACATCAGCACTTACGAAATGAAAATAATTGCCTGATTTTTAGTATTTTTTCATTTTGAGGGTTGAAGTTGATGCGAGGCAAGCTAAACAATTTTTGATTTAAAATTTATAATTTCAAAAGTGTGCTAAAATTTAGCACACTTAATAAAAAATACATAAAAAAAATTGATTTAAAATTCACCATTTCAAAAATTTGCTAAAATTTAGAAAAAAAAAACTGAGTTAAAATTTATAATTTCTTGGGGTGAATTAATATTAGCGATAAGTAACTTTACATTATTTGGAGTGAATTAACTGAAAAGATCTTATGTATGCAAAAATGCAATATCAATAAAAGCAAAAGGAAAAATTATATTAGCTGATGCACTTCGTCAAGGCAAATGAAGGACTTTATAAAAAGTTCATCAGAATACAAAGCGTGTCGGCTAAGATGAGCTTTCCTTTTGTCTTTATACATATATATATATATAGGGAAAATCGATATGTTAGATAAGCAAGTTGTCTCCTGAATCACAGAACAATTACGACTGAGTAGTAAGTTCGATCCTCACTGTTCCCCCCTACTTTTGGCCTTGGCATTTTACATCCAAGCTACGCTTGGAAAATCACTATATATATATATATATATATATATATATATATATATATATATAATAGATATATATAGATAGATAGATAGATAGATAGATATAATAAAATACATGAAAATTCTAACATATATATATGCAAAATATATAAATATATATACATATGATGCATACACATACATGTATATTTTTTTAATAAAAATTCCAAGAGGATAGAATCAGGTAGAACTCAATGTCCAGAACAGAAAAAAAATATAATAAAAGTTTTTGACTAATATTCCATGGTCATAATTTATTCCATTCATAATGACCATGGAATATTAGTGTTTTAAGTTTTAGATATATATATATATATATATATATATATATATATATATATATATTTTATATTAGTGGTAAATATACAAATACAAAAATTTGTAGGTCTGATAAATTATATTTATTTACGAATCCAATGGAATAAATTATGACCATGGAATATTTGTGTTTAAATATATATTTATATATATATATATATATATATATATATATATATATATATATATATAAATACATGAATTATTCACACAAAAACTAATGCAAAGGTTAATGATTTAAATGGCGAGACATCCATCATCGCAAACAATTCAAATAATATACAAAACCTCCGTATCCGTTATGAATGAAATGATCCTTGTTTATATAAATTTCTGCCGTATTAGTTCTTATTTTTACTACAAGCTTTCGTCTGTTCCTACAGACATCTTCAGGTATAGAATAGATGTTGTTCTTGTTTTTTCTCTTAGTAATAAGAGGACAACGAAAATATATGTATTGTTGTATCCGAAAATGCTATTGAAAATGAGTTATTGTTTTTGGAGCGCGCAAAAGCAACGCTGAGTTTGATTTTAAATTTTTTTTTTAAGGTTGTTTATCTTCATATATGGTGATGAACGAATTTTTTTTTTACTGGTAAATTTTTTCTGTCAAAGTGGCATGAACTATATTGTTCAATATAATTCATGTATTTGTAAATTGATTGCACGTTTATCGTAAAATATATATATATATATATATATATATATATATATATATATATATATATAATTGTGTGCGCGTGTGTGTGTGTGTGTGTGTGTGTGGGATTAGAAATAAAGAAAAGTACTTTGAGTAGTGAATAATGAATTCAGATAGAAGAAATAAGATCGTGGGTCAAATTGCATATTTTATTTAATTATTTGAAATTCCAATAAAAAATATTCTTATTATTTCCCCTAATAAACCGAACATATTTGTTTAGTGACCCCAATATGTCGATGAGAAATCTGAGATTGCCCTTCTGTTTTCTCTCGTTTCAGTCTTACGAGATTTCAGCAGACATTGAAGTATGCAGCGTGTTGTTCTCGGAGAAATTTTCAGAAACGAAAAAAGAAAGATACAAAATGAGAAAAAGGAATGGGAAAAGAAAGAATGGTGAAGACATTTTCCTTTAGCATTGTTTTGATGCGTTTCATTAATGTGAAATCCGATCAAGCCGCATGCTGGGATGTCAAATCTGGAAGAAGTCGGATCTTATATTATTGATATATATATATATATATATATATATATATATATATATATATATATATATATATATAAATATATATACTACCCCTTCAAAATATATTTTAAATTGTCCGAATATATGGTAGGTGCTG
>CAHIKZ030002048.1:0-22500 GCA_903632075.3 Acanthosepion pharaonis | reverse complement strand
AAATAAACCGTATTTAATTCTGTCGTAGTCAATTGTAGGGAAACAAAAATAGAATACATTAATGAAATTATGTATGCTTAGGTTTTACTAAAATTCTAAAAACAGTTTTTAAATCTACAAAAATTATTGAGGATGTATACTATATAACAGCGTTTCCAGGAGAAAAAAAAATTCTTTTAACAGTTTTTTGCGGGTATGTTTGTTAAACATTGCCATAAAATTGACATGAATAATCGTAGTTTAACTGCCAGATACACATCAGAGCCCATTGTGGGCTAGTTTCTATTGATTTATTGATCGAGTGAACCTTCTATATCAAATAAAAAAGCAATAAAAAACAAACAGAGATAATTGTTTTAGTAATAAAAATAACATTATAAAGTCATCTGCACACTATCAGTTACTCAAGTTCAATGTGAAAGGATATTTTCAAAGCTAAAGATCATAAAGACAAGATTAAGAATATCGCTATCTGATGATAATTTGGAATCACACATGTTGCTATCCATTGAAAAGGAATTGTTAGATGAATTTAATCCAGAAATAATTACTGGCAGATTTTCAAAATCATCTAATGAACACAAACGATTGCTTTTAATATAGTGGACTGCATACAATGCTCTATTGTACGTTTGAACTGTATCAGTTAATGTTTAAATCGTACAGTAAAGTATTTAAAAATATCAATTAATTAACATTAAGAAAATAACTTAAACAATTATATTCTATATTTATGTTTGGTATCTACTGCCATGTAATATGTACAGTACATCTGCACTGTAATTATTAAGAAATACACATTTTTTTTTTAGAAAAAAAATTAATTGTACCTTTTTTGACGTGTGTATTCTTTGAAAATTTTATTTATTCGTTATGAAAATTAAATGATACCATTATATTGTAGGTGGGCCCCTTTTGTCTCGTGGTGAACAATATTTTTAAACCCAGTCCGCCGCTGATTAGAGTATATTTTTTCTAGCCGTCTTGTGATGTAAAACTGCTTTTTTCGGTTTAGAAAAAAGAGAAACTATATTTACATTTTTCTTAACTTGATGCGCGTCCAGTTTTATGACGACAACAGAGAAAATGTCCAACAAAAATCAAGCATATTGGGTTTCCCTTGAGAGAAGAGTGGATAAAAAAAAGAGAGAGCAAAACCGTTAACTATATTTTCTGGTTACTTGCAGTTGGTATCGTGTTAGCAAACCCCACTACTTTATGCCCTTTTTTTTATTAACTGCTTTTTTTTAATACCGTAATGTCTTCTGTTAAAGTTCTGGCTGTCTATTGATTTATTTATCCGAGTCGCTCGCATGAAATGCAATAACACGAAGTGATGCTAACCATCAAGTCCGGCTATACGCAAACAAATGCTTAGATTTAGGCGAAAGGAAAAATGTGCTCAATATATATACAACCTTAAAACAATAAACACGAATACTCAATACATACATGTTTACTTAAGTACACATATGCATTTTTAAATATACATACACACACACACACACACACACACACATATATATATATATATATATATATATATATAATATATATAAATATAAGCACGAATACTAAAACAAAATGTTTACTAAATACACGTATGATTAACTCAGTTTTATTTTATATATATATATATATATATATATATATATATATATATATATATATAATCTTTAAAACAATAAACACAAATATTCAATTTTTATATATAGAATAGATACTTATGTACATGTAAGTTTTTTTAATATATATATATATATATTATATTATATATATATATATATACATCTGTGAGTGTATGTGTATGTGCATGTACATGAGTGTAATATATGAAAATATATCTAAAAAATCTAATCTCTCATATCTTTTTTATATATGTCTTTTCATACTGAAGTTCAAATATGCTCTCTCTCTCGCACACACACACACACACACACACATATATATATATATATATATATATATATATATATATATATATATATATCTTTAAAATATGATGGTCTAATACGTGAAAAAAAATATTCAATAATATCAACTATGAACATGGCCAAATGTTTTGAGCGTGTTTGTAAAATTAAAAAAGATCCTTATGACTTTAAATTTATAGATCAATAAGCCATACATTCATTTAAAAGTCAAATTTAGTATGAAACAGATTATTGCCTCTGGATCTTGACTTCAATATCCACTTTTATACGCTCTATCTTTGATATTTAGCACTTTAACACATAAATATATAATACCGCAAAACTATATTTTATCACACACACAGACACATATACTTACATACATATATATATATATATATATATATATATATATATATATATATATATATATATATGTATGTATGTATGTATGTATGTATGTATGTATGTATAAAAGGCATGAGAGAGGGGCAGATATATACAAGCACAATTATGTGCATATATTTGTATATGTTTATAAGTTTATATATACATTTATAAGTTTATGTGCTTTTGCATGTTTGTCCAGCATATGTCAACACACTGATATACATATATATATATATATATATATATATATATATATATATATATATATATATATATATATATATATATATTGTATATGTACATAGGGACAGATGTATGTATATGAGCATGCACGTTTCTTGGCGTGTCCTCATGAAAGCTACTCTCAGATCTGCATGCCGACTAATGTACGTACACGACTATATATGTTCGTACAGATGTCGACATCGGAGATGAAACAGAAGCCCAACGAAAGTGACTGTTGAACAATGAGTTGTACAGAAATAGTATGATGTACTTAGACAAATGCACACTTTACAGAGATACCGCTTTACGAAGATCCTCTGTAGCCTCTTCAGTATAACACACACATACACACGTGTTTTTGTGTGGAGTGGGCGATGTAAGACATTTGTATATCGTCAATCACGCATCTGAACGCACATAGAAGCGTACAACCAAAGCGTCCCCAAATCAAGCTCGCCATCAAATAGTAACTTAACCGTAACCGACAGATAAAAAAATAGATATAAAGCATAGATGTTCTCGCAATGTTCTAAGTGTTTTATATTATGTCTTTGTACCTTTTTGCGTGTGTGTGAAAGAGAGTGGGATTCTGTCTTGACAACAGAAACTGAGAGAGTGGGTGTTTTCCTGCGACCGTTGGTGCCTGCTTTCTGTGCTTTGACGAGTTGCAAATCAAGAAAAATGACACTCGAATTTTGTGCAGTATGACATTTGACTCGAGAGCCTTAACGTTGACGTTCATGACGACAAAAAGAAAATCTAGTTGTTTTTTTTTTCTTTTCACAAGAATAATATTAAGACAAGTTTTTCTGTTTTTAGTCTATGCCATTCTTAGAAATAGAGTAGCTGATATATAAATGATCTGGTCGAGTATTTAAAGATGAAGAGTGAAACAAAACTATTGAATCACCAGGAGATGTGATAGGACCTGAATATGATCGTCATATACCGTTTGCTCGGCTTTTTATCAGACGGGAAATGACAAATCTGTTCTTCCATTCTCTCTTCCTATTCAAATAAACAGCTTATTATGCAAACGAATCATGTACTAATACACTGACATGCCAAAAATGATAGGATGACAATACGACTTATCTATAAATATTTTCATGGTAATTGTTCTGTTGAGCTTTCTTCTTTGCTACCTAGACTTCATGAATTTAAACGCCATACTATACTGGCAGCAAATGGCATTCATGAGCATTGAGAATGAGTTCAGTCAATATACAAAAATAGAAAGTGGCGTAAGGCAAGGATGTGTCTTCACACGGGATTTATTCAACTTATACAGCGAGGTAATTCTGAGAAAATTGGAGATCCTACCGGGATTAAGCATTGGCGGCCACAATCTTACCAACATATGATACGCAGATGACACGGTACTGATAGCAGTCACGGAAAAGAAACTACAAAACCTCTTACAGAAGGTAGCGAGGGAGAGCGAGAAGAAGGGACTAACTATAATCTACAAGAATACACAATGCATGATCATCAGTAAAAGGATGAAACCGGCGTGCGATTTGCAGGTCGGGAACACTAAAATCAAGCATGTGCTGAACTTTAAATATCAAGGAAGTGGTTTGATGGATGACGCTAGATGCGACGCTGAGATCCGAAGACGGATTGGGATGGCGAAGAATGCATTCCAAAACTTGGGAAGAGTACTGCGGGACATCAGGATTTCTTTGGTGACAAATAAAAGAGTACTGAGTTGCTACATGACATCTGTCTTCCTATACGGCAGCGAATGTTGGACGGTCTCCTCAAAGTCATCTTTGAAGAGACTCGAGGCAGCGGAGATGTGGTTCTAGAAAAGGATGCTAAGGGTATCATGGTGCGAGCGTGTGAGCAACGATGTGGTCTTGGAGAGAGGATGCAAACAAAGAGGAAGCTTATATTTAACATCAGGAAGAAGCAGATGAAATTTCTGGGACACATAATGAGAAAGGAGGGTCTGGAGAATCTGATACTCACAGGTCGAATAGACGGAAAATATTAATAAGTGAAAGCAACGCATGTCATACCTGGCGGGCTTAAGCAAGTAAATGGCAGAACATGGTCTGGGGAAATTGGCAGAGGCACGAAAATTATTGAGAGCTACAATGGATAGGGGGAAGTGGAGATCCATGAACGCCTACGCCCTGAAAGGACACGACACATAAAAAGAAAGAAAGACTAGATTGGGGGTAATGTCTCATCAATTTACCGTTGAAATAGCTAGATGTAACCGTAAGTTCTATGCTAACAGTTTCTTCTATTGCACTTCTCACTTGTTGAACTCTTTTTCCGGCTTATTGCTTTCTAGTCTACTTATTCTTCAAAAATTTAAATGCAATTTAATTCCTGTTCTTTTAATGTTCTCTATCATTTATTTTGTTTTTTTTTTTTCATCCAGCGTTTTAGTGGCTTTCTTATCTTGCTTGAAGTAAGAATGTTTCTTTTTTTTTTAAATAATTGCAAATGTAATGTGAGGAGACGTCACTGTACCTTCAGGTCATGGATATTCCCAGACATATATCAATTAAGCTCGGCATCAGGCTGGTTATGATAAGGCAACGTGATTTATCAGAGTTCGAAGGGGTACGCCAGATGTATAGAACTTAACATTTTTGAAACTGTAGACATATTTCAGACCCCTAGTTTTACGGTTTACTGAGAATACTTGATGGATGGGACCACCACCCACTATAATATTAGAATATATTTTTAGTTTTTATGAGGTTTTTGGAGATAATAACGATTTACTGACACAAGTCCTACTAATTAATCCATAGCTTGTGGGAAGAAATGAATTCATACCATTCTTAATGGTATTTGTGTGTAAGTGACTATAACAAACACGCCTGGAATTCAAAGTCGGATCTCTCTGACTTTCCTATTCTGTATGGATATTTACGGTTTATCGGGAATACTTGATGGGAAGGATTACAGCCCATTTGGATCAGCATAGTGACCGACCACAAGTTCTTCATTATCATGACCACATAAGATCTAGAAGCAGAAAACTGACCAGGATGCCATTGTTAACAGCATGACACCGGAAACCGAACCTTATATGGAGTTGTAACGTCGCCATGTAGAGAAGGGCAAATCGAATTTTCCTAAGTAAAAAATAAAACTTTAAATACTGCTTTATTTTTTGCATAATTTTAAACTAAAAATATGTAAACACACACACACATACACATGGGTTTATTTTTTTTTTTTACGACTTATAAACCTTTCCGGGTTATTTAAAACCTGAATATAATTTTAGTTTGTAAGAACTCTTTGGAGATAATAATGACTTATTGGTGTATGTTCTACTAATTAACCCATAGCTCGGGGTGAAGAAGTGGATTCATACCATTTTTTAATGGTATTTTCGCGTAAGTGTAATATAACGAACAGGACTGGAATTCGAACTCGGTTCTCCGATTCCTAAATCCGAAACGCTATACATTATTCCACTGTACTGCCCTTATTACTTTTTAAATATTTTTCCCAACGTGACGATTATTTTATTTCAGTTTATTCCATTTATACACTTATTTTAGAAGCCGAAAATTCCCCACCTACTTAATTTCCAATTCGGATTCATTACACCACCCGCACATCCAAGCTATAGCACCTGATATTCCTAAGCGGTCCCCCATCTAGGTTCTGACCAGACTCGACGTTCCTTAACTTCGGTGATGATACGAGAACCGGTGTTTCAACATTATATGGCCGCAAGCACACAAATACATATGCGAGAATCTGATAACAAAGTGGTAAAAATTATGTGTAACGCATTTCACCCTCCAGTTCATCCTGACCGGGCACTTCGGCGTGCTATAGCAAGCTTGCCTTTCCACATCAATTACGACTGAATAGTGAGTTCGATCTTCAGTAGTGCCCTTACTTTTGGCCTTGTGCCACATCTAAGCTACGCTTAGAACTCATCCTATCGTCGTCACTATGCCTGAATAACCACGCATATATACTCATTATCCATCTTATTCATGAGAAAACGTCGTTCCATATCACCATTGATACAAAGTTCAGTTCTAAAAGCACGTATGCATATTGACAGGCCTACGTCAACCCAAACTCATTCAGAATAAGAATGAATGTATAGATGATGAGGTTTAGGGTTAGGGTTTATTCTATCTCTTAACTTTATTAAAGCTATCTGCAATTTGTGCAATACTAGCCAGTCTGTTGGCTCGTACTTTGTACGTTCCATTTTAACATTGATAAAACTTGGCCACCTGTCAATACGACATATGCAGAAGCTGTCCTTACCACGTATCTCTGGTCATAATGGTTCAATTTATCGGTAAGCATATGCGCGCGCACAAACACGCACATTTATTGTGTGTGTGTGTGTGTGTGTGTGTGTGTGTGTGTGTGTGTGTGTGTGTGTCTATACAACGTGAACGCAAGTTTTAAAACCATTAAAATGCAAAGTAATCAACCTAATTTTTTAAATAAATGTGTATGAAATGAAATTTCTGAAATTACAACAAATTTTCAATTGTTCCTCCATTTTGTTGTATAACCAAGGTTGTACGTTTGATCAAATTATTGACAATCGATCCATAACTTTATTGACAATCGATCCATAACTTTAGGTATGCGTTAAACTTCTAAGGAATATCTTCCACTTGAAGGAATATCATGCAGTATTTGTTCGATTTCAAAATTTCCTATCAGGCGAGTAATTTTGATAGAGCAAGAAAATTCCATTTTAAATCATTCCTTGCCTTATAAGCTCACATCATTGCTGCTTCACTCTCATTCATTATCATAATGTAGCTTCATAAGCTGCAGTCAACAGTCTAAATTAGGCTTATATACTTTTAATATGCTACAAATAAATAACGTGTCATTACATGATTGGTCAATTTTCAAAACATTAAAACTATAAAAATATATAGGTATCTATACTCGTCTCAAAAAACCTTCGAATTTTTGAGTTGCCAATAATCAAATCAATCTCGAAGGAAAAAAAGAAAGAGCTAGAAACATGAAAGTCTATCGAAAAAATCACACAGATACAGGTTCAAAGCCCAAAGAAAAAAAACCGAAACGAGTAAACAACTAACTAAAAAGAGCTCAATACAACCGTAGAGCAGATCTAATCAAACCTAGTGAGCCAGCCTGACGATCCGCTTAGGTGAAACCTGTAGGTTTGTCTGGCTCACTAGGTTTGACTATATATATATATATATATATATATATATATATATATATATATATATATATATTGTGTGTGTGTGTGTGTGTGTGTGTGTGTGTGAAATATGAAATATAAAAGTCGAGTTCGATTTCATCGTTGATTAATTTATGCAAAAATAAAAGGATACCTCTGAACCTATGTCGGAGTTTGTCACCGTTTACTAGTTAACTAGTAGGGCAGACTTGACAATTTGGACATGCTTGATTCACAGTCGACGAGAAGGACGAATTCTGAATAGAAAACCCATTTAGGATCTCTTGGACACTTTTAATATATTTTTTTTATTAAACTGTATTCGAAAAAGGGTTTGGTTTAGTACAAGCCTTCACAATATATTCGCATCATATGTTTGGGAATTTTGCCTTTTATGGCTAGAGGAATTTGATTTGTAATACATCGAGAATAACCACTATTAGATAGATAGATAGATAGATAGATAGATAGATAGATAGATTAAATAGATGATGTGTTATAATATATACGAGCGTTTAACAGAAATTTCAACTCTTGTTTTATACGAATAAATGAATATTTACTGCATTTCAGTTTGTTTGAAATATATATATATATATATATATATATATATATAAATGTGTGTTTGAAGTGTGTGTGTGTGTGTGTGTGTGTGTATTTGTGTGTGTTCGTGCGTGTGTTTGAAAATATTATTATTCTTAAAACAGGGAGCATTTTATTAATAAAAAATAAACGTGTCATTTGCATATCTCATCTATAACTTTTGGCTTTAGTGATTTGGATTATAAAATATATTTAAATTATTCGAATTATTCTATATGTATGTTTGCCATTGCTATTGATAATGCCGAGCCCCTTGCTAAGTCATCATGTTGTCGATATATGTCTGATCCAATTTCGAAGTGTGTTGTTTATAAACAAAAATAAATATACATATCCATCCGGTTATATATTGGTAAACTGCCCCAACAAAAATATTCATTGGTCCGTTCTCGTTACGTGAGTCTGAAAGGTCAGTCTGTTTTTTTGAAATATTTTGATAAATGGGTTCAAAAGCATTGTACCTTTGTGAACAAACTCACTACGCTCAGGCTCCCAATCAGTTTGGATTGGATGGGATCATCTTTGATTATTTCCATTTTGGGCGGAGAGAAGACATATGAAGGTGACTTAAACTATTAATGGGTCAATTATATCGAAAAAGAAGTGACTATATATATTGGCATTATAATTGAAAAGTAGCTGATATACGTAGATGATACCTTCATACTCTGGCCACACCAGGAAGATGTCCAGCTGCTACTGGACTATATGAACTCAATAAAATTTTTGTATGTTTGCAATGAAGAGAGAAAACGACAACAAACTCATTTTCCTGGATGAAACTTGCATATCTCCAACAGAACATCAAATCATCTTTTTTGTATTTTTAATAACAATCTGTTACCGGAAAATTTCCACCAAACATACAATGCAAAGAAAGGATCGAACGTTGCTTAGAACATCATTAAAAGTCATAAGTTCCGATTTATCAGGCATATTTAAAAGAAAAAATTATAAAAATTTTTACATATAAGAACTACCCTAAAATATATATATTTTAAAAATCGACAAACTGGGATTAAGAGTATAGAAGGAAATTAAAAATTTTTATCTAATTTCAAAAAAATTATAATTTAATTTCCGAATAATATAAATGAAATATAACATTATAGTGATTAATTAAAATATTCTATTTTTAATTCGACCATAAGAATTTTATCACCCCCTAAACATTTATCTTTCGAAAAGAGGTAAGACAAACAGGATGAAATTATCTTGAAAATTATTTAATTACTGTAAATGAAGAGGTACATTGTAATGCCAAAACAAAAAATTATTGTATAGCGATTTCAACATGTTTTTGTTATACTATCTTCTTATCTTCTTCTTTTTCTTCTAATAATAATAAAAAATAATAATAATATATAATAATATATTGATCTACTTTGAAAATGAGCAACAAACAGCGGAATTTTTATAAATAATAAACCGGAATTTTTTTATTATATATATATTCATATATATATATATATATATATATATATATATATATATATATATATATATATTTTCGTGTGTATCAATTCACATATAAATAAAATATAAATAAAGGCATAAAAGAAATCTTTTCTTTAAATAACACGTTAATTCAGTCCCTTATAGGGCGAAATGTTTGGCAAAAGAAAAATTTTTCTTTAAAATGTATATATATATATATATATATATATATATATTTATATATATATGTGTGTGTGTGTGTATGTGTAAATATGTATGTGAACATGTGTGTGTTAAAACTTTTTGAGTTCCACACCAACCTCGTAATTTTTTTAAATGGGGAACATTTTATTAATCAAATGAGATCCAAAGTATCATAGAAAAACTTAAAAAATTATTTATTAAAGGTACGCCTTGCTAAAATAAATATCCTGACAGAACATATATATATATATATATATATATATATATATATATATATATATATATTTATGCATGTCCTAATACAAAAGTACAAAGCCGAATAATGAAAAGGTATTTAAGAAAAAATATTTTTCACCGTATCTCCTTCCTTGGCAATGCTCTTAATCCATTGCGTCGTCATAAATTACACATACTGAAAAACGTACATGGGCGTTTTCAGAGCAAAATTAATTTTAAAATTCAACGATGTTGTAGGCATATTGATTGAGCCTCTTATTCATTTACCCACAATGGGGACATATGATATGGGGTCACTTTTAATGTAAGGCCAAATTTGTGGATGTTTCCAAAAACGGCAGTTTTCCCAAGCCTTTGCTTCAGACGTGAAGGTACACCGATGACTCAACAACTCATCAAATAGGAGGGTCCTCAGAAAGTAGCCTTTTGTTCATTATTAAGGGTCTTCAGCCATGTGATCAAAGAATTTTTTTTTTTTTTAAGAAATTATAGTTCGTCCGTTTTTTACGCTGTTAATTTTAACTTTTCTTTGTGACGTCAGGGGAAAATAGCGTTTTTCTGTCTCCGAGATAAGATGTATAAGTGTGTTTCAAAGATTTTTTTTTGTCTGTATTTGATGGCAGGCAAACAAAATAAAACGGTCCCACCAGCCGTAAATAAAAAATAAACATACAAAATTTCTTTATATTGAGGAAACGCGTGCATTATCAACTTAGTGAACGTGGAGGAAGCGCGCCATGGAGTTTGTCATTTCACCAATTGCGAAATCCTACCGAAGTGCTTTTAATGGCTGCTACACTAAAAGTTCTGCTTAGAACTTTGAAAACGAGCCCTAATTTGAAACCTTTCAGTAATCCTTTAAAAAACCAATAAGTCAGGCATGAGTAGCTTCTAGAGTCAATCAGAGAAATCGAGAAGAAATGTAAAGAGGCAATACAGTTGGAACTCACTTCTTAAGTATATATATATATATATATAAATATATATATATATATATATATATTGGTATTTTAAGGAGACTTGCTTAAGAAGGGATGTCTCTATGGAAAGGAGGATGACCCAAACATGCATATATATATATTTATATATATATATATATATATATATATATATGTGTGTGTGTGTGTGTGTTTGTGTTTGTGTGTGTCTGTGTGTATCTTTAAAAATCTGTAAATGCGTGTGTTTTAAAGACAAAATTAAACCATTTGGAACCAACGAATTAATAATGAGGATCTTTGGCGTTTAGGGTCATATCTTGTATGATTTAAAGTTGTTAAAGGAATATATATATATATATATAGGGGAGATCAGATGCTCAATTTTTATTTATTTATTAAATTTTATATTTATATCTACTCAGCCTGAATATTTTATAAAATTTGTCAGAAAAATAAAATAAATTTTCCGGCATTATTCGAACCTGGTTTCCTAGGTGCACCTATACTAAATTTCCATGGATAAAACAAAAAAAGTTTATCAAATAGGACCTCCTTTTCAAACAAATCCCGAATAGTGACTTTTGAACAATTGTGCCAAATATTTTACCTTAATTCTCGAAATATATATATCTGCTAAAATTTGTATCCGCCAAATTATAAAAAAGACTTTTTTTTAGAAATATATATATATATATTCTATATATATATATATATATATATATATTTATATATATATATATATATATATATATATATATAAAAAATCGATAATAAACAAAACACACACACACCCATTATATATATATATTTGGCCAAATACTTTTTTTAAGGGGTCCACTCCTTTTTTGTAGAAGTGGACTCGCATAGTGTGTACTTGTACTGTTACCGGTGAATAACCGAGAGAACAGTGAACAGTGAGGTAAACAGGGCTATAGGAGTCAATAAACATTGCAGCACGTAGACTTTTAAAGGAGTCATACTTCAAACTGAAATTTATCAGAAATGTTTATATATATATATATATATATATATATATATATATATATTATTATTATTATTATTATTATTATTATTATTATTATTATTGCTAAACTAATTATTTCTGGATTACCAATTGTATTATTACATCAATACATTTATTTGCTATATTTCATTCTTGCGTTTGTCATTCATTTGAGACCGGATTTCATCCCGGAATTCACAACACTTTTGTCTTCACATATTTCATTAAATTCATAAATATCTCATATACATTTTATTTGTCTTTCCTGCATTTTCCTGCTTCTGATTTACAGTTATTGTTTTGTATTATTTAATTCTCTTATTTTTTTCAGTTATTTGTTTAAGAAATTTATATATTTTATTAAAAAAGTTTTTTAAATAAATTGATGTCTTTGAATGCCTTGTCACTTTTGGTTCAATACTTAATGTAGTAGAGACTTTGTAATTATTGTTTACAACTATAGTAACGCCGTTAAACAATATATTTTGTCAGATGCCTTAGAATAACATTTGATAGTACTTGAATATAATAATCGCTCGAACAAAAATCCGTATAGTATTCTGAATAGAAAATAGTATAGTGAATAGAGATTTTGAGAATAACGTTCCGTATAGTTTCTCTAGAGGATGGAATCAATAACGATCAACTCGACCAATAACTTCCCCCATATTCACCCTAAATGATATTCTTTGGTCAAGTGGTCTATTCTTAATTCGTTAATAGGATCACCTGTGATTGCTCACATCGATCTATGTTCAAACTCAAATCGGCTGCGACAGTTTATTCCTTATATAACATATGTTATCAAATGCATAATTTCACAAAGACGCACACAAACTTTGAAGAGAATATGATCTAAAATCATATACTATTAAGACGAGAAACAATTCATAACAGGAATCAAGATAAAAAAGATAACGATTTACATACAGTTGTTTACGCATAAATCGGACTATTGTCCTCATCTTTGTCGCCATATTTTGTTACAACGTTTTTCGCCGTTGTACGCTCCGGCCTTCTTTTTGAGTGGTTTTTTTTCAACTGAACCCTCTTATTTCATATCACTTAAAATAGTACTGTTCAGTTCCACGTGCCATGTTTGATGGATGTCATTAATTTTATATCTCCTTTTAATTTTTTTAAAGTTTTTGTATCGCCTCAACCAGGTATTGAACTATTAATATTTATCTGTCAAATATTTACATACATTTCATTTAAATTTTAAAATCAAAATTGACTGGAATCATGAATATCGGGTCAAATTGTTTCAAATGAAAATTTAGTAGTAAATTATTTAAAGTCTACGTATTATAGAAATCAGTATATCTGATCAATTACAATGAAAGTAATTTTGAAAATTAGCAAAAAATGTTTTTGTTTTTAAAATTCGGTTATATTTGACTGATGTTATAGATGCCAGGTTTTAAGAAATTTATGCTAAGTCTTTTTATTTTAGTTTAATAGTTGATTTATTCTAAAAAATCCACAAATCAAGCATTTCATTGCATCCCATCACATCTGAAGCAAAGATTTTAACTGGGTTATATTTCGATTTCTTTGTGCCCTCCGGATGTTGAAATGTTTCTATCATTTGAATCTACCATCATGATAAGTGAATAAATAATTTACAATTTAAAATCACAAAAGATTGACCGTTCTCGAATCCAATGTCTAGGCATATTTCGCTTTGTTCTTATTTTTAGTACTATTCACTTATTTCTATTGAGTCCAAGTACACACTCTCCTGTAGGACAATACCCTAGTGGATTAAAGGGTTGGTTTATAAATAGATAGTTCGGTTCAGAATTCTCTGTAGGTTGCCTAGATTTGCACCACATCTGATGAAGGCCTCCAAGAACAATGAAACGTTGTGAGAACAACAACAATGATGAGAACAATCTTCCGAATGTTAATAAGCTGTTGATAAATAAAGGGTTCCATAAGGTTTGGAGATCTTTAGGTTACTAGATCGATTACATCTGATTTGAGATTAATAGGAAGAAATGATCCAACGTAGTGAAAACAACAACAAAGATGAGAAAATAATTTTTTTTTTGACCAGAATGTACAATTGTCAATTTGGTAATTCTCATTGATTGTTAATAGGAGATTTCAACTCATAGTAAGCCGTTGAACGATACTTTCGGGACGGTCAAATCACGCTGAAAACACCGGTTCTCGTTCGATCACCGAAGTTAAGCATCGTAGAGCCAGGTCATACTTAGATGGGGGACCGCTTCTAACACCTGGTACTGTAAGCCCCCAAAGTCCAACCCTTACCTCACAGTCGGTGGGGGGGTGTAAACAGTAGTGTCAGAACTATGCCGCCCGGAACTTCGTTCCTGGTAGGGCCACCAAAAGCGGACAGGTCTGACACACACCGCCGGCTAACAAGGGCTCTGGTGAAAATCCAAGGAGCGTCTGCATCGGTAACCGGCGATTTCTGGTCGTTCCTGTCTCTGCGTCTGTGGGAACCCCGCGGCAAGCAAGAACGTTATCCGAGTAGGCCTGGGTACCCTACTTCTGTAATTTATCCCAAGAATCTTCTTCTCATAACAGGAAGAAACCGGCTCAATCCGCCGCCCAGGGTGAATGCCGCATCAGTACAGTACAGTATATATATATGCCACTGGGAGATTAAATGAAATGGAGGAAGGAGAAACCAGGTCTTCCCAATTATTCTTTTTAGCTTATGGTTATACAATTGATCTGATTTTCTTAGGACATGAAACTGACAGTTACCATGCAGTGTTGATTACTATGTCCATGATGTATATATTTTATAAGAACTCTAATCTATCTCTAATATTGAGCACTATTCCCTCATAAATATATAAATGTAAAACATTATATATATGTGTGCATGCATGCATGTGTGTGCATGTGTGTGTATGCATGTGTGTGCAATTTGTCTGGTGCTTCAAAGCACTTAAAAAATCTGGTGATTTTATAACAACTGAACTTTTCACAGCTAATGTGATTGCCTCAACCTCCTTTCTTCAAGAATTTTAGTTTTCCTTTAGATTTATCCTTCCATTAGATGATCATGGGTTTCAATTTTAAAAGTTCTTTTCTACCCAGGTGTTATATCTTTAGGAATCAGTGGGTAACACTGATGTATTTCAGTTGATTCATTCATTAGTTTTTACAGTTTATCAACCCTTTGCAGGTTATTTAAAGCCAGAATATATTTTTAGATTGTAAGAATTTTATGATAAAAATGGTTTAGTGGCACAATTTTTACTAATTAACCCATAGCTGAGAGGAAGTGTTGGATTGATACCTAATCAGAATTTGACAAACGAATAAGAAATTATAATATGGACATAAAGTGGGGGAGCGATTCTATATTACAATCAAAATATAAAATGATCCCTTATTTTGTTTGTGTATTTTTTTTTTTGCATTTTTTATTCCAGTGAATGTAAATGAATCTAAAAGACATGTGTGTATTTCATTGATTGATTCATTCATTTTCTATGGCTTATTAACTCTTTCTAGGTTATTTAAAGCCAGACAATATTTTTATGATTGTAAAAAAATTTGTTTGGAATAGGACAATTGTTTAATAATAAAAAGTCTTACTAATTAACCCATAGCTGAGGGAGAAGAGGTGGATTCATACCTTTCCCAAAGATATTTCCATATAATTGAATATAATGAACCCAACCGAAATGGAACTTTTATCACCCGATTTCGTTTTCAAGCCATTATTCATTACACCACCCACATCCAAGCTTAGAGCAGTTGGTATTCCCAAGTGGTCACCCAGTGTACATTACCGGGCTTAATGCTTTTAACTCTTAGCCTTGTATTTATGAGTAATGCATAATGTTCTTTGATGATCTTTGACTGTCATCAATTTTAGATATCAGTGAGGATCATGTTTTTGTTTTTAAGTTTGAGGTTTTATTCTTTTTAAAAATGTTTATGGTCCTTAATTTAAATTTATTTATTATGTTTGTCATTAAATTCATTTGAAATTTATTCATATTGGTTCAATTTTTTTTTTCATTCTCCATGACAATAAACTAAATCCAGCTGTATCTATCTTTGATTGACAGGTTTTAAGGACAAAATAAATTTATAATAACCTTTTAATTGCTGTAATTCTCTCTCTCATCCTAACGGCTATATCTATCTATGAATCCCCAAACTTTTTCAAAAATTCTTTTTTCCAGTGTAGAAATTTTCATTTTATAGTGAAGATAAACATTTTTCATAGTAAAAAAATTACCAGCAATACGTTTTTATTAAAAAATAATTAAAAATTACCAGCAATACGTTTTGTAAAAATTACAAAATTAAAATTACCAGCAATACGTTTTTTGTAAAATTAAAAATTAAATTTACCAGCAATACGTTTTTGTAAAATATATAAAAATTAAAAACTACCAGTAATACGTTTTGTAAAAATAAAAAAATTACCAGCAATACATTTTTGTAAAATATAAAATTAAAAATTACCAGCAATACGTTTTTTGAAAAATAAAAAAAATAAAAAATTATCAATCAATATTTTTAAAAAGTATAAAACGATTACCAGTAATATGTTTTTGTAAAAATAAAATAAAATATTACTAACCCTCCCAAGAAAATTAAATTTGTGATATTTAAATGACCCATAAGGAGTTGATATATTATCTATAAACAAAAAATCAATTATTTTAATGAATAATCTTTGAAGCATATATCTATTGCCCTTCAACATTGTTCTGATACATATTATATCTGACTGATTTAAGCCAAAAAAGAATTAGTATGAGTCAAACTTTACAGAAGAGAAAAACCTTTCAATCCAAAAAATGAAGAAAAGGTCTTAAAATCATTCAAAAAAGAATGAAAGCAATTATCAAAATTATACTTTTGGCTGCCCTTTTTGTAATGAATGCCAAAAATTTGTTTAATGCAGTAATCAAGGCTAAAGGAGGATATTTTGATGAGAGCAAAATTTAATCATAAAATTTTTTTTTTTTTTTATTGTCATATATACGGAAAAAACAAACAAAAAACCATATATACAATTATGCTGTTTTAATGTTAATATGTCAACGTCGGACGTTTCGGTCTAATAAACCATCTTCAGGACATATTCATAAATTATAACATTATCAATACAACATGACAAAGACGATGTACATAAGAACAAGACTTATCCAAACAGATAACTGAAAGTTTTATAAGATCAGCGCTCCGTTTAAAACATGGTCACGTTGTCATCATGTATTCCTAAAATTTGAGTATTTTGAATGAAAAATGAAAAGAATTCTATTTTGATCTAAAATTTATATGTACGCTTGTCAAGCATTAATCTCACTAGAAAAGGGAAATATTAAAAATTTATAATCGTTTTTTTTTTATAGTACATGGATATTATGCCTGGATCAATTGTTATTACCTAAGATCTTTTATATTCAGGAAATATTGATTGTAAAGAAAATTTAAAGAGACAAGGTTTTTAATACTTTATAAGTACAATATATTTGCAAACTTATTTAAATATTGTCCTATATATATATATATATATGTTCTGATAACTATTTAACTAGCATCATTTGTGTTCATTTTCAAAGAACCTTTTCAATATAGTTTTAGAAAATTTTTATAATTCATATATATATAAAAATGAAGTATTTAGTTTAAAAAATCTGGCTTGATTAACTAATTATTATTAATATTTAATAATTTATCTAAATTTAATGAAGGAAGTGCCATTAATTCTTTAATATTTGTCAAGAACTTCCCCTTAAAAGATTATTTCTCAATATAGAATACTATCTGGCCAATCTTCACTGATGAACTTTAATTATTTTGACCTTTGTTTTGCAATGCACTGACCTCTGGAAAAAAATATAATAAATTATATCTATCTTTTACAATTAACCCTCAAGTTTGTCAAAGTTTAAATTTGGCATTTTGTTGAATAAATGCCTTTTGATCTGTGGCTTTTTAATCTAAGTGGTGAGTTCTTAATTTTTTTAATGTAAGATCTGCTATCCACATTTTATGCAAGTAGATAGGCAACAAACCATTTCAGTAATATATAGATATGTTTTATCCTTATTTGCTTTGTCTCTTATGCAGGATATTTGGAACTAATGAAAATGTATTATGCTATGTTCTTGAGCAGCCTTACTTTCGATAAATTTTGTGCAATGCTTCTACTTGGTTTAAAAGTAAGTGTTTGTCTTTATTAAATCTAAGCAAATATTGAAACATTCATGACATTAATATTCTGTTGCTGTGGATGTCTTTTTATCGGACTTACATGGCTTGCTGTCAACATGTGTTTGTATGTATTCAAGAAACTGAAATGTTGGTTAAATATTGTGTTATAAACTAACTAATTTACTTATGCTATTTTCCAAATATATATATAGGCATATAGTAACATACAATAATACCTGATAAATGGTAATTTCCTTCTTTTTTTTTTTTTTCTCTATAAAACTGGCCAGAAAGCCAGGAAACAATGCTATAACAAATTAGCAATGAAAGTTTAACTAATTATTATTATCTATCCATTATTGAATTGATTAAATAGCATTTTCTTCTGCATACAAATAAGAATTTTATTTTTTTTGGTACATGCTTCAGAAAACTATTCAAATCATTACTTTTAATTGTCTTTATAGCTTTTTTCCATCTTTAGTTTTATTTATAAGAGCTATTTATATTGATTTCAATCATGTGTCAATTTTTCTATCAATAGAAATTCATTGTTATTTTTTAATATTTTACTATATTAATTTAAATATATATTCTAGATATCTTTTAGAGTAAACATGTATTAATTAGCTTTTCCAGATTTGTCATCATTCAATATCCAGTATGGTCTGTTTCTAAAATGTCAGCCATACTAAATGCATCAAATGCATCTCTACCACTGATAATGAAAAGTTCACTATCACACCAAAGATTGATTTTCAAAAATATTTTTTCCTTGTTTTTAACATCACTTTCCCACTGCTGTAAGGTTGCCTCTGTGTCTTTTCTATAAATACTTTCATGGTTATTGTTCAGATGAGCTCTTAAAACGTGGTACCTAGACTTTTTGAATTTAAGTGTGTTAAAAGACTGGTATTGAGATCTCAAATCAATTTACAGTTGTGTTGGCTAGATGTAACTGTAAATTATATGCTAACATTCCATATATATGGTTGCCCCATGATTTTTCATTGAAATAAAGTAAAATTATTACTTTTCTACTGACAATTCTTAAAGAATATTTATACACAGATAACTGAATAAGATACTTCTAAGTTTTCTTTATATATTATGCAAAAGATGATGCAATGAACTTTTTGCATTAACCTATTATATTAAAGAATCTTAACCATTTGTTGGAAGTATATTAATTTCCAGTTAGCCATTTTAAAATATTTAAATTGGAGTTGAAACTTACTGCACATGGAATATAAAAAAAATGTTAGAATGTATTAAAAGAAACATTAACCCATGAATGAATATTTTGTTTTTCTATTAAAAAAAATAAGGTGTATATCCTTTCACTTCTATATTTCAATTTAAAAAAAAAAAAAAATTAGTTATATATACAGAGGAAGAAAATTCTAAGTTGTACAAAGATAAGAACAGTTTTCCTTGAAATTTGATTTTTGCATTTCATTCCATCTTTAATTTAAATAAAGTTAATAAATCTGGATAAATCCTTGAAATCTATTTTTACATTTGGAGGATAAATATTTTGAATTGTATTATTAACATAATTAACACTTTCTTTATCACTAGTCTGTTAAATGTAGATCATTATAAAAGTAGTCACTGGCCAAATGTGAAGATTGAGATTTACTCAGGTAATAAAGAAATAACTTGCATAAAAATAATTATCAAAAAACTATTTCTTCTCCTGAACATGTGAAAAGGAAAATGACCAAGTAATTACAGCAAATATCTGTCATAAGATTTTCTTTTACTTGTTCATACTGAGCTACAAACTAATCTGGAATTAAAATTAAATCAAATTTTACATTATTGTTACAAATGTAATGATCAATTGATTGGATGACGACAATAGAACCAAGTGGTTTAGTTGTAGATAGAATATACAGTTATTTTTAATTTTATAAAAATCTGCTACAGAGATATTTCTTTTTTTATAAAACGAAAAAATGAATTTACAAAAAAATATTTATGAAAATCTAGTTCTGAAATAAAAATTCATTTTATGCTTGATGATTGCTATTGTAATAAAAACGTTTCTTCTGTATTTTTTTTTCCAAGTCAAAAATTTCTACATTACTCTATTTAAACAGGTGAAACAAAGATGTGAAGTGTTAAAAGAACAATTAGTTGATCTTGTAGTTATTGCCATGGAAAGATCTGAAAATGAAGATGCCAGCAAAGATGACAGTGGTTTTGGCCAGTTGTTATGGCAACATCTGGGTAGTCAATTAATATTTTTTGTCCTTTTCCATTTGTCAGCTTCCCACATATGGTGATGTCACTTTATGAGAAGGTAAGTTCTGGAAATTGACAAGATATTGTCCATTATTTTTATTTTATCTTAATGAAGCATTGATTGCTTATTTATAGGGGATGCTGAAAAGTTCTCAGTATAGTAATTTTTTTTTATGTCAAGCTGAAGACTTTTTGTACTAACTTGTATTCAAGTTATATCATGCCAGGATGGTTTTAAAAATTATGAATGTAAAAAAAAGGTCTATTCAGAAAGTAAAACCTTTATTTTAAGCAATAATAAATTACTGCTATAAAATATTGATTTCTAACAGAAATGAAAGCTGTGAACGACTCTGTTTTTTTATTATTATTATACTAAAAAAGGAAGGAACAGAATTTGAATGTGCATGTATATATATTTCATTGATAAATATCCAAGTCTTATTTTGATCATCCTTCTTAGAAATAGACAGCTTATCAGTTTAGCATTGAACAGCTGAGCTGCATCTGAAACAAATTTATTGATTTTCTTGCAGTTTTTCTTTTTGCTGAAAATCTGAAATCTACTTTTCTTAACTCATTTACTGCCACACATTGCACATGTGCCTCATCTGGCATTTGCATATTGGCTCTGGGTGTACATGTGTCACAAGGTATTATGGAAGACAAAAAACTAAGTTAAATTTAAATACACATTAGCAAAATTCTAGTTTATAAAACATTTTATTTACCAAAATGTAGCAGTTAAAATTGCTAACACTAGCTAAAAAAAAATAAATGATATGAATAAATAAGGAACAAGTAGAAAAACCTTTATAAATTTAACATTTGCTTTCTTATTTATATGGCTTCATCAAAAATCTTTTTGGAAGGCAAAACATTAAATTTATAAGTTTTCTTATATTTTTCTTATTTAATCATTCTGTCAGATTTAATCCAGCAACAGATGATATTATGTAGGTTTAAAAACTTTTTCTAAGTTTACCATTTGTCCAGGCATTGAATATTGCTGTCACATCTGGTTTGATACTTTTTAAAATTTGTTTAGAGATTCTTTACAAAATCCAAAAAAATCTGCAATGTTATTAGCCCTGATCTGGCATCTTTTAGCTTCAATCACTTTCCCATTGCCATAAAATAGCTTCACTGTGACTTTTCTATAAATATTTTCATGGTAATTCTTCTGATGAGAATTCCTCTTTATTAAATGACTTTATAAATTTAAGTGAAAAACTAGATTGGTGGCAAGACCCCATCATTTTATAGTTGAAATGGATAGGCAATAACTGTAAGGTCTACACTAACAGTTTCTTCTATCACATTTCTTGCTTGTGGAACACTCTTCCAACTTGTTTTCTAGTCAAATTTGATCTTCAAAATTTTAATTTCAATGTCAATTGCTATCTTCTATCTTAATTCCTTTTCTTTTATTGTTCTCTTCTGAAGCTTGTTGAAGATCCAAAGACGCTTAAGTTTAAATTTAATTTTTAATTTAAAAATTAGTATCACAATCCCGCCGAGAGGATTGTTCGTTAAATGAAAGAATTAAAACATTTTATTGCAGAACGTAAAAAAATGTATCACCTCGTCTATTACAATGACTCAATTTTCAAAGCGTCAAATAAAAACACATGAACTTATACGTTCATTCATTCTTTTACTTTTTTTTTTTTTATACAGGATGCGGCAGAAATACCTCCCACATAATGGTAAGACATTAGCTAGATGAAAACACCATTATCACCTGCCTAAGTTCGCTAGCACCACACAGGTGATTGTTTAAATTGTGGGAGATAAATTTGCCGAACCCTGTAGTTAATCTCTTACCATTATGTAGGAGGTATTTCTGGGAGGTAAATGTGGGATGTATTTCCGCCGCATCCTACATATCAATTTTCCAGTTGCTGAATTAGAAACTCATTTTAGATATTTTCATACATTTTGATTTTATTTTCT
>CAHIKZ030002047.1:255000-338394 GCA_903632075.3 Acanthosepion pharaonis | reverse complement strand
TTGATTCGCGGTTGGTCGCTTACAGAGACGTCATAATATCTAGGGATGAAAATGCCATCATCCTTTCGTGGGATTCGAACCCACGGCCCCTGGATTAGAAGTCCAGCGCTATCCACTGCGCTGGCCGTCTGAATAAAAAATAATAAAAAAAAGGTGTTACGTTCAAAAAAAAAATAAAAAAAAAGGTGTTACGTTCGAATAAAAAAAATAGAAAAAAGGTGTTACGTTCGAATAAAAAATAGAAAAAGGTGTTACGTTCGAATAAAAAAATAGAAAAAAAGGTGTTTCGTTCGAATAAAAAAATAGAAAAAAAAGGTGTTTTCGTTCGAATAAAAAAAATAGAAAAAAAGGTGTTACGTTCGAATAAAAAATAGAAAAAAACATTCGAATAAAAAAATAAAAAAAAAGGTGTTACGTTCAGAATAAAAAAATAGAAAAAAGGTGTTACGTTCGAATAAAAAAATAGAAAAAAAAAGTATTACGTTCAAATAAAAAAATAGAAAAAAGGTGTTACGTTCGAATAAAAAAATAGAAAAAAAGTGTTACGTTCGAATAAAAAAAAAAATAGAAAAAAAGGTGTTACGTTCTGAATAAAAAAAATAGAAAAAAGGTGTTATGTCGAAAAAAAAAATAGAAAAAAAGGTGTTACGTTCGAATAAAAAAATAGAAAAAAAGGTTATGTCTGAATAAAAAAAATAGAAAAAGGTGTTAAGTTCGAATAAAAAAATAGAAAAAAAAGGTGTTACGTTCGAATAAAAAATATAAAAAAGGTGTTACGTTCTGAATAAAAAAAAATAAAAAAAAAGGTGTTACGTTCGAATAAAAAAAATAGAAAAAAAAGGTGTTACGTTCGAATAAAAAAATAGAAAAAAGGTGTTACGTTCGAATAAAAAAAATAGAAAAAAGGTGTTACGTTCAATAAAAAAAATAGAAAAAAGGTGTTACGTTCAAAAATAAAATAAAAAAAAGGTGTTACGTTCGAATAAAAAAATAGAAAAAAAGGTGTTACGTCTGAATAAAAAAATAGAAAAAGGTGTTACGTTCAATAAAAAAAATAGAAAAAAAAGTGTTACGTTCGAATAAAAAAATAAAAAAAAAGGTGTTACGTTCGAATAAAAAAATAGAAAAAAAGGTGTTACGTTCGAATAAAAGAATAGAAAAAAGGTGTTACGTTCAATAAAAAAATAGAAAAGGTGTTACGTTCAAATAAAAAAAGAAAAAAGGTGTTACGTTCAGAATAAAAAAAATAAAAAAAAGGTGTTACGTTCGAATAAAAAAAATAGAAAAAAAGGTGTTACGTTCGAATAAAAAAAGAAAAAAGGTGTTACGTTCAAATAAAAAGACAAAAATGTGTTAATTCGAAAAAAAAAATAGAAAAAATGTTACGTTCAGAATAAAAAAATAGACAAAAAGGTGTTACGTTCGAATAATAAAAAAACAGACAAAAGGTCTTATATTTGAATAAAAAAATGAGAATAATGGACAAAGTCTTAGAGATGTGTCGCGCTCAGAAACTGCTGAAAAGTTAAATAGTAACTTAAAAAAGTACCATTTATATCATGGGTTTAATATAAAAACAAACATATTTACAAATAGCACTATACAAATTGACGAGATATAATCTTTGGTTGTATTTGTACAAATCAATTAGTATATTTACACATACAAAAAAGAAATAAATAAATAAGTAAGTAAAATAAAAAAAAAAAATAAATTAATAAAAAAATTAATAAAAATGTTTACAATATTGCCATGTTGCAATTATATTAATAATATTTACAAATTTGACCGGCTTGATGATTATTTATTACATTGATGTCCAAGGGGCTATCACGTCCATAACCATTTTGCTGCCTTTTCTGCTGTATTAGTTATGGTCTGGATCGCTTTTTCTTTTGTTAGCACCTACTACGTCCATTAGAGCTTTGCATAGGGACCTTTGCAGCGAAACCCCTACACACACTTCGAGTGGCAAACAGCCGATTTTACCCGTTTTTTTGGTAGCTCGCTATTAGTTCGTCATATTTTAACATCTTTCGTTCGTGGGTTTTCTTCTGCATGCTCTTCCCAAGGCAACTGTCAGTTTCCACATTATTACTTTTTCTTAATGGTATAGAGAAGAATACTAAATCTGGGCGTAAAGATGTTTGAACGATGGGTCCGGGAATTTTGGTCTTTTCCTTAAGTCGACCCTTAATTCCCAGTCTGTTGCTAGTGACAGAGTATTTACATGTTCTTGTGCTTTTTGGGGGTTCTCACCAGCTCTATGAAACTCTATTGGCTCTTTTATCTGTGTTTAAAATATTGGTGCTGATGGACATACCATCTTTGCTATCTCTTTTAAAGATTTCATCATGCCTGCATCTTTACCGGCCTTTCCGCTAGTGCTGTCTTAATTACTTAAAATATGTTTTTAGACTTCCTGGACGCGAACACAAATGGCATAGTGGCGATTCTGTTTCATGTACCATCGATGGAGGTTGGTGGTGACTCGGAAGGGTGTCGTACAGTCTGGATCAGGAAACTTTATGTTGATGTCATTGCTCCATATCCGACCATTTGATTTTCCTGTAAATCATGGATTCCCAATTGCCCCACGCACCTTGTTGCTACTAGTCCCACCATCTTTGCCACCCTTTTCTCCTCCTTGCGTACTTCTTCTTGTATTAAAAAGTTCTTGCCCTTCTTTACCTTTTGGCTCTATCAACCCGGATGGTAGGAAAGAACCCTAGGCCAAAGGCGTCCAGTAGCTACGGCGCCTAATATGGCCTTTTCGCAGAGCCTTTTTTGGACACGCAATGCGTCCTCTGCTCTCCATTTTCTTCCCTGAGTAGACTTCAATGCCTGCTCCAGCCACTTTTGGGTCTTTGATAACTCATACTGCGTTATTGTTCTAATTTTAGTGACTTTGTCGTCTACTGAGACTTCTGAAAGGAAGTGTCAGAGCATTGGTGTTGCCGCATAGAGCAGCACTGGTCAAACCTCTTCGGTAGGCCTAACCATCTTCGTAGTCGTGTGCTAATTCTTTCTTCTAATTGTTCTATATGAGATGTAAATTCATAAATAGACAATAGCTACAAGATTTTTTGGGAGAATGGCATGGGGATAAATCAAGCTTTAAATCGGCCTGGTAAGCCAGATTTGTCAACTCTCTTTAACCAAGTTTCTAGTTTGTCTTTGTTTCTTGATTGCTGCTGCGTCTTTTAAAGAGTGATCTATACTTTTTCCAAGGCTTTTTTACGGACTTTTCCTAATTGTTGGTATGTTTCCCCAGGTAGTCTGAATCGCTCTTTATCTAATATTTTACCTCTCCTTAGAACGAGTGACCTTGATTTCGCGCGGTTGAAACTCATTTATCGGGCCCATGTGATCTGTTTTCAATCCCCTATAGCCATCTCGCGCCAATAACGGATGTAGTTTTATTGTCATGTCATCCATGTAGGCTCTTATGAGGAGGTTGCCTTAATCCTGATCAGTGACCGACGCTTACATTCTGTTTATGCCGCTTTAATTAACATGTTCATGGCTAGGACAAAAGGGTCGCTGAGATTGTACATCCCATTGCGATGCCTTTCTCCAATTTATGCCATGCCGACGCTGTATTTCTGATAACGTTCTCATTTGGAAGTTATTAGGTAATCAGCGATTAATTCAGTAATTTTACTTGGCATAATGGCGATGGAGGGGCTTCTACTAGTTTATGTGGTATTGATCCGTAGGCGTTTTAAGATCTAACCACGATTTGCTATGTCGCCTATTTGCCAAGTTGGTTCTTTCGAGGTCAAAAGGCGTTAATGGTGCATTAGGGATTATCAGGGGACGTGTTATTTACAAGTTCTAGCTATCTGTTTGGATCACTCTTTCTTGATTTCCCTAGGGGTACTCTCCAACTGACCACTCGATTTTCCCCTAACAGCTTCTTTTTGAAATTGAATGGATTTGAGAGAAATGCCATCCGTTTCTTTGCCTTTCTTTCCTCCTTCGTCTATGCCATTCTGCTCTGCGTAAAGACTTTATTTTAAACGAATTAAATCTCCTGTGCTCCTGTAAGGGTTGTCTTTCTTCGTTTTCGCGATTTTTATTTGTTTCGAAGAGATTTTACCTCCGATCTAAATTGTGTCATTTTTAATTCCTCCCCGTTTTTTTTGCTAATATCCTTCTTTTCCTTCCGCTCCTCATATCCAAATTTCTCTGCTGCATAAGTAGTGATGATTTTTTGACATTGTCGCTAGTCGTTTATCCACCGAACCTCTTGATGTTATTCCGATGATCTCGCCGATGTCCACGTCGAAATCGTAATAGGCGTGTTTGTTGCTGGCTGGTGGCCATTTTATCTTTCTTCGAAATGGAGTATCAGGCTGCTTGAACCCTCTTCCCGGTTTTTGCACCTCCTGGGTCTCACCAGGAAAAATTCCTGCGCGCTGCTGTTGGTTCGACTGCACCTGACACTTCATCTTTGTTGATGGATTTTAGGCCTCGCATATTTTACTTCTTTCCACATGGGCATATCAGTCTCGTTGTCCGTAGGTCAGTAGCTTGTTCGTTTGCGTTTCATCCGGCCCTAATGGGGATCTCATTCTCCCCGCCTCTCCCACCTTATAATAATAATCATAATAATAATAATAATAATAATAGGCTAAAAAAATCCCCAAATAACCCTGATTTAAAGTAAACCAACTTGGTTTCGGATTTATTTTGCCTCCGTGAGAACTCAATTATTAAAGATTTGGGGTCGCGAAACGAAATGGTGGGGAGCGATAATTAAATTCAGACACCCAAATTAGTTATTTCACGAACGCCTAATATGTAACGTGATCTTTTGCATTAAAAATTGGCAAAGTTTATCCTTCTTTTGAACACATCATGTTAGCGCCACATAATCACAAAAAAAGAACTGTACAAAATAACAGAAACCATATCACTTGAAAAATACCAACAGCAGCAACAACTAAAATGGATGGCACATGTTACTTGAAGAAAAATAATGACATAATCAAGATGTTATCATTTCAATTAGAAGTGGTGTGGATCAATGGTTTTCCAACTTTATTAAATCAATGGACACGAAGTAAAACATGCTGCCTTGATATCTATTTTTAAAGATCACAGACTTTTAAAAAGACAAGAAGAATCTAAATTCCTCACTTTCCAAAACATTCTATTATTTTTTCATTGAACAAAATTTATTTTAAATTAAAAAATATTTTCATATAAAATTATCATCGTGTAATGGTTTTGTGTTTGTTTAGCGAATTCCAACGGAGGCAATAAAAATGCGAAACCATTTTTAAACGAAACAGAAGATCTTTTTAAAATGTTAAAAATACTTTTAGATAAAGAATAAAAAAAGGGGATAGTTATGGCCAGTATTTTTTCATTCGCATTAGCACGACGCTCTAACCAACTGAGCTAACTGGCCTGACACGAAAGTGGCTGAATGTGAGTTATGTCATTTTTGTGCGTTTTAAACGTTTCTTAATCACCTTATTTTTCGTCACCTCAAAAACTATGCTTTGTGTTGAGAGTTATTTATTAGTCTGGTGGCGTACGACTTCCATCTACCATGGTACAGGCGTGTGACCTGGTGAGGTCGTTCCAGTTTTTACCACCAAAAAGGTTTTGAGGTTGTCTTTTTTCGCGAAATAAATGTATGCATATTAAGTTATTAACGAGGTTTAAAGTCAATGATCGCTGGTGGATCTGGATTAGAAGTCCAGCGCGCTATCCACTGCGCTACAGGGACGGATGAATTTTGTCTTGACATATGTAAGTTTAGCTACCTCATTGTAAGAACGCAATAGAATATTAGTTAGATACAACATAAGGATAAGTTTTTACTCCAAATCGTTAAGAAAAATTGGGTCATGAATGAGAAACATTAAAAAATCACTATCATGTTAGACCAGACTACATTTTGTTTTGATTCGCGGTTGGCCGTTTACAGAGACGTCCTAATATCTAGGATGAAAATGCCATTATCCCTGGTGGGATTCGAAACCAGGGCCTCTGGATTAGAAGTCCAGCGCGCTATCCACTGCGCTACAGGGATAGACAAATATAAACCAAAATGACAAATATGCTTTGTTCTCAGAGTGACTTTTAGTTTTATATTACTAAGACATAATGGTGTCAAAATCTATATGTTACCACTTGCTGCGTGTCACACATTCTTTTGTAAGAAAATGACGTTTGATTTGATTTGGAATCAAAATGATTTCTGTCACTCATGTAGTATAAAACTAGAACATGTCAAAGTATCAGAATACAGCTCTACTTAAACATTTGGCGTCGCGAAACAAAATGGTGCGATGCGAAGATTAAATTTAAAGTAAACCATTAAGTTTCAGTTTATATATTTTATTTCACAAAAGCCTAATACTTAACGTGAGGTGCTAGGCAAGCTCTGTGGTAATAGAATGAATGTCCTCTGAGCTATTGCAAATTGTGCCTTGACAACGGATGTCTTTTCTGTATAGTTTGTTAATACCTGAGCTGGCGAAAAATTTCGCGAAAAAGAATGAGGTCATGAATGAGAAACGTTTAAAACGCAGAATGATAGGAGGTAAGTGTACATTTCACTCAGCAGCGCGTCGGGCCGGTTATCTCAGTTGGTTAGAGCGTCGAGCTAATAACGCGAATGTCGTGGGTTCGAGCCCCATACTGGCCATAACACGCTTATTTTTTTATTTATTTATAAGTAATTTTTTTAATGTTTAAAAAAAAATATTGTTTCGTTTAAGAACGTTTCCGGATTTTTTATTGTTTCCGTTAAGAATTCACGCACAAACACAGAACCGTTAAGCAATAATAATTTTGAATGAAAATATTTTTTTTTTATTTTAAAAGAAATTTGTTAAATGAAAAATAATAAAATATTTTGAATAGTAAGGAATTTAGATTCTTTTTGTCCTTCATGTTTGACGCAAAGCTGAAAAGATTGCGATCTTATAATTGTAGATATCAAGGCATCTCTGTATGTTTAATTGTAGATAAATCTGAAAAAGAGAATCAAATTGGATGTCTTTCAGATTCTTTTAAATATGCGACATGATTTTTTCTTAACTTCGTCTATTCACCAGTTTATGGAGAGGAATGACTGTGAATGAAAGAACTTGCAGAAGATGGTTTATGAAAATTCAGAGGTGGTTTTGATTTCACCCTGGAAGATGAAGATGAAGATCGAACTGGACGTCCAGTTGAGTTTGATGAAAAGCTTCTTGAAGCTGCCCTTGAAGAAAATCCTGCTTTATCAATTGAGGAATTGGCAGTGCTTCTCAGTTCAAACCATTGTTCATCGTCATCTTCAACAACTTTGAAAAGTTCCTAAATTAGGAAAATGGGTGCCTCATGAATTGTCTGAAAACAACCTTAAATCCTGAGTAGACATCTGCTCTTCTCTCCATTCTCTTATAACTTGTTTCACCTTTTTTGATAGACTTGTGAGTGGCAACGAAAAATGGATTTTTTATTGAAATGTTAAGCGTCGTAGACAGTGGCTTGGTAAAGCGGAAGGCCCCAGCCACAGCCGAGAAGGGAACTTCATGGGCAAAATGTTCTTCTTTCAATCTGGTGGGATCACCAAGGAATAATCCACTTTGAATTCTTACCACCTAATGCAACAATTAATGCTCAAATATACTGTCAGCAATTAGAGCGTTTAAACCAAGCTTTGAGGAAAAAAGACCTGCTCTAGTGAATCGAAAAGTGGTGGTGTTTCACCAGGACAACGCGCGACACCACACAAGAATCACGTCACAAAAGATCGAAGAACTTGGTTGGGAGAAAATTCCTCATCCACCTTATTCTCCCGATCTTGCTCCTTCAGACTACCATTTGTTTCGTAGCTTACAGAATCATTTGGAAGAAACAGCTTTTGTAACACAGGAAGAGGTTAAAATTGACATTTGTGAGTTCTTCGAATCAAAGCCAAAAGAATTTTACAGTAATGGTATTAGTAAGCTTGTTAATAGATGACAGGAAGTCATAGATAATCAGGGAAAATACATTGTTGATTGAATCTGTAATTAAATGTAACATTTGGTCACTTGTTTTCTTTATTCAAAATTCGGACAGAACTTATGGGATGACCTCATAGATACAACTAAACAATTACTTGTTGCCACTCGAGATCGTTATGAAAAATGAAGTCATATATGACAAACGTTTAAAAAGAACTATCATGTTAGATAATACTATATTTTGCAGATGCTTGTCTCTGGCCGGTTGGCTAAGTTGGTTAGAACGTCGCGTTAATAACGCGAATGTTATTGGCTCGAGCCACATACTGGCCATAACGTGCGTTTTTTTTTTCTTTAAATGTTTTAAATAATCTTTCGTTTCGCTTAAAATTGGTTTTGCTTTTTATTGCCTCCGTTGAGAAATCATGCACAAGCACAAAACCATGACACAATAATAATTTTAAAATAAAATATTTTTTGATTTTAAAAGTAATTTGTTTAATGAAAGATAATAGAATGTTTTGAAGAGTAAGCAATAAAGATTCTTCTAGTCCTTTCTGTGTAAGGTCGTGATCTTTAATTGTAGATATCAAGGCAGCATGTTTCTACTTCGTGTCAGTCGATTTAGTGAAGTTAGAGAAAGTATTGATCCACACCACTTCTATTTGAAGTGTTAACATCTTGATTATGTCATTATTTTCTCTTCGAGTAACATGTGCTATCCATTTTAGTTGTTTCTGCTGTTGGTATTTTTCAAGTGACGTGGTTTCTATTATGTGGTACAGGTTTTTTTTTGTGATTCTGTGGCGCCAATGATGATGTGTTCAAAGAAGGATAAACTTTGCCAAGACTCACGGGCTTTACTCGCTGAAAGACTTTTTCACCATGACGTAAACACAGACAAAATATCCACCCCATAACATCATCAATTTCATGTCAGTCCCTGAAATTTACACCTTCCTATCATCTCGCTGGTCAAGGAAGAAAAGTAAACCCTCGACTTGTAAGCCATTTATTGAGAGATTATCCTTCAGTAGGCGCGAAACCTTTTAAAAATATAGCGGCATTGTGTTGCTTAAGACATAAAGAAACGCCAGAATCTATCAATATGGAATTAAAACAAATGAATGACCACGTGAGAAAAATAGCAGATATGCTAATTTTTTGTATAATTATAATCGAAAACGTTTATATCTTGTTTTTAATACATAATCATTGCTACTGAGCCAGACCTACATGCATGTCAATGTGGAATAATTTATGGGCTAGAATCCTCAGGCTGTAAGCAGCAACATCAAGACCCAGCAACGAACTAAAAAGAATCGTCAATACAATTATAAAGGACAGTGCTCCAATGTGGTTCTACACCAAGTTACACCTTTACGTAACACATGGCTTAAGGAACTTATTCCAATGTCTGTTTGATATGAAAACCATGAATAGTAAGGAGAAGACTATAGTGAAGAAGACTCTCTACAGAAATATATACTTCGCCATACAGATCAAATTCTTGGTATATGTGCAGATGAGGACGTGATTGTTAGAGAAAAAAAAAAAGCTGTCTCAATGATAAGAAAAATTAGAGAGGAGAATCAGCAGTTGTAAGAAAGGCATCCTGGTTAAGACGATAAACTACATCCGGAGTCCTGGGTAAGATGATAAAATAAGTCCAACAGCAAGGCCTCTGATCAGGAGGTTTTGAGGAGCGTTGAACCACCTCTTAATTGCTTGTGTTCCCAGATCCACCCTAATTACGGGGTGGGGGGGTTAACACTAGTTAGGGTCCCAACTATGGGCAAATAGTTAACCCCAAAGTAAGGGTCAAGGCTCTGTGAAAGTTTAAAAATAGGTTTTAATACCACAATGAATTTTTTGAGGAAAATTATTACAGCAATATATATTTTGAAGGAAAAATATTACCAGCAATATATTTTTGTAAATAATTATTACCAGCAATACATTTTTACTAGCAATATATTTTTGAGTAAAAAAAATATTACCAACAATAAATTTTCGGATAAAATGTTACCAGCATGAAACGACTTGTCGGTATTAAAAACCATTGGGATTGATATACCGTAAAACGAAACAAACCGAACCAAACCAAACCAAACCAAAGTGGCAAGCAAAAAAGTAACATTTTATGATTAAGTGGATGAATAAACTTAAGACAGAACCTCCTTACATTATTTCTCAACAGATCAACAGGTTAACGACATTCTTGAAACCTGTTGATCTGATAGAGAAGCAATATAATGAGGTTGTGTCTTGAGTTTATTAATCTAACCAACTGTGCTAATCGGACTGAGATTATGTCTTGCAAAATGTATCATTTTATACGGGTGTGCGTTTTAAACGTTTCTAATCCCATTTTTCATCATGAATCACAAAGAACTGTAGCAAATAACAGAAACCATATCACTTGAAAAATACCAAGAGCAGCAACAACTAAAATGGATGGCACATGTTACTTGATGAGAAAATAATGACATAATTAAGATGTTACCACATCAAATAAAAGTGATGGGGATCATTACATTCTCTAAATTCACTAACTCGCCTAACACGAAATAGAAACATATTGCCTTGATATTTACAATTAAAGATCACGGCCTTTTCATCTTTGCGTCAAACAGCAATGAAAAGAAGAAATTAAATTCCTCACTTTACAAAACATTCAATTATTTTTCATTTAACAAATTTCTTCCACGCTCCTCAAAACCTCCTGATTAGAGGCCTTGCTGTTAGCCGTAGTTTATCATCTTACCAAGGACTCCGGATGTAGTTTATCGTCTTAACCAGGATGCCTTTAGTTTGGGAGTCACCATTTTCCTCATGTTGCCTACAGGAGTTACATCCTCATTCCTGTCACCATCTTCACTGTCCTCATCATCATCAGTGCAGTTTAACAAATCCTCGTCAACAGCAGTAGCAGAATCCTCTTCATCAGATATGTCAGTGCCTTCTTACATCTGCTGATTCTCCTCTCTAATTTTTCTTATCATTGAGACAGTTTTTTTTCTCTAACAATCATGTCCTCATCTGCACATATACCAAGAATTTGATCTGTATGGCGAAGTATGCATTTCTCTGGAGAGTCTTCTTTACTATAGTCTTCTCCTTACTATTCATGGTTTTCATATCTAACAGGTATTGGAATAAGTACCTGAAGCCATGTGTTACGTAAAGATGCATCTTGGTGTAGAACACAATTGTATTGACGATTCTTTTCAGTTCGTTGCTGGGTCTTGATGTTGCTACTTACAGCCTGAGGATTCTACTCCATAAAGTATTCCACCTTGACACGCATGTAGGACCTGGCTCAATAGCAGCCAAATCAGCATCAACAATACCTGTAATAAGTCCTTTACAAACCATACACAGGTATTTATGATACCAGAACAGATCTTTCTCCACTTTTTCATTCAGGGCAGGCAAATCAGTGAAACTGAGTGGCTGGAAGAAAACAACTGGCAGCTCAGACAAAGGCTCCTTGATCTGCTTTCCTGTGGGACCACGCCAATTTTTAGGACCATCATAGTGATAGAAAAAAGCGCGGAAAGACAGCTCATTTCCGTGGAGCTACCAGATGAAATAATGGAGCGGGTGACCGAGTTACATTTCAAGATAGTGAATGGCTTCATTTTCTGATCTTACATTTACAATGGTTCCATTACTACCGACACATACAATGGACTAATGGATCACATTTTTTTCTACCAGAAACTCATGAATAGTTTTGGTAATCTGCTTTCCGTGTTCAGTCTTGGGAGTCAGATGTGTGAGATAGACATTGCTAGGTTCAACCATGATGACATAATTTTGCTGTATACTGAAGAGTTCCCACCTCAACCGAGCGGGTTCTATTTATACTCGCGCGGACATTACATCTGCTCCCTCCTTTGTATTCAGATTGTTTCCTTCTTCTTCTGAACTGCTGCCTGCATAACTTCGGGCTTTTCTTATATGTCGTTTTGGTAGTCTTAGGGCTATCGGAATATCTGCTTCTTTCTTCTCCTCCTCCTCGTTTTCCCTCTCATGTTCTATATCTTTCTGCTCCCCAAGGTCGTCGTTGAAAGGGAAGTCGTCATCTCTCGGTTGTTGGTGAGTCCTGTCTCCGGGGATTCTTATCATTTGTGATGTGTGTCGTAAATCTCCTCCACGTCGTTCGGTCCCTGGCAGTTTCTTCCCACGAGGACGAGCTGATGTTGGTAAGTGTCAGGGCGCGCTTTAGTTGGTTCTTGTAGCGCATTCTGGGTGCTCATCGTGGTCGGGTTCCAATGGCCAGCTCGCCATATAGGATTTTCTTGGGGAGCCTGGAAGTATCCATCCCGTGGACGTGTCCTGCCCAGCGGAGGCGGTGGTAGATGATAGTGGCCTCGACGCTGCTCACTGAGGCTCTGTCCAGCACTTCTGTGTTGGCGGTGTAGCTCTCCCAAGAGATGTTAAGTATTTGCCTTAGTTTCAGTTGCTGGAAGCGTTCTAGAATTTTTACCTCGCTTCTATATAGGGTCCATGTTTCTATTATATAATCCCCGCTAGGGAAAGGCCCACAGATGTCTACGTGGAGTATTTCCCAGTGGCCTTTCATTTCGGCCATATGCCCCAGACGGTGGTTTCCCTTCGGGTCTAATGTTGTGCACGGGATACATCGGCTTATGGCAGCCTCTATGTCTTTGTTTATATTTGGCCACCATACATTAGTTCTGAGCATGGCTTTTGTTTTCATTATCCCCATATGTCTCATGCGCCAATTTCAGGATTCGTTTCTGTAGGTTTTGGGGTATGATGAATCTTGCTCCGCGTATGACTACGTCTCGTTTTGTTGTCAGTTCATTCCTCACGTGTTTAAAGGGTTCTGTTAACTTATTGGTCCAGTCGTTTTGTTGTATTGCCTTTTTCACTACTTTGACGGTTGGATCCCGCTGAGATTCCTCCATTATTTCCGATAAGGTGATTGATTTTGGAATGCTGTTATCTACAATCGTGTTGATAAATCCTTCGGCAATCTCTTCTTCGGGTGTGACTACTTTTTGATACTCCATAGGTTGCCAAGAGAGTATGTCCGCCGGGTTATCTTTACCGTTAATATGTTTTATTGTACAATCATATTATTCTAGACGTAAAATCCATCGCAAAATTCGCGCGGAGGGGTTACCTTTAGGATTGTTTAATGCTTGATGGTCAGTCATCATAAGAAAGTTCTTTCCATAAAGGTAAAAGTGGAATTTTTCGCAAGCCCATACAATTGCTAGGGCTTCTTTTTCTAATTGACAGTACCAGCGTTCGCCTTCGGTTAGAGTCCTGGATGCGTAACTGATGGGGGATGAGTATCCCTTGTTTGTTTTGGCAAAGTATTGCTCCTAGTCCCACGGGACAGGCATCTACTATAACAGATGTTTGTAGTTTTGGATCAAAGTGCATGAGCGATTTGCTCTGAATGACAGCATTCTTCAGCATGAGAAAACAAGATTCTTCTTCCACCGTCCACCGCCATTCCATGTTTGCTCGCGTTAACTTTTTTAATGGTTCGCCGAGTCTTGCCACTCGTGGAATAAACTTTGCGGGGTAATTGATTAGACCTAAGAAACTACGTATATCCTGGACGTTTTCAGGGTTTTTGAAATTTCTGATTGCTTTTATTTTCGCGTCAGTCGGTCTGATCCCTGTATTGGACACTATAAAAACATGGAATTCGATTTCTTCACTATGGAATATGCTTTTATGCTCTGCAATTGTGAGGTTGTTTTCTTTCAATGTGCCTAATACCATATCTAATAATACACATATTTGTTTGTACATGTGTATCGGTTTCTTGTTGTTTTTCTGTTACATTCTCTTTTGGTTGGACTCATCTCTAGTCCGCCATTTTTTTGTAGATAGCTTTTTATTTCAGGAGTTCTACACGTGTTCACATCACAACGCGTAAAAATCTCACGGTCTGCTACAACTCTATCCCGTAGCATCGTCATTTTCATGTCAATTCCTGCAATTTTCATCTTCCTATCATATCGCTACTCAAGGAGAAAAAGTAAAGCCTCGACTTGTAAAACATTTCTTGAGAGATTATTCTTCAGTAAGCGCGAAACTTTTTAAAAAATATAGCGGCATTGTGTTCCTTAAGACATAAAGAAATGCCCGAATCAATCAATATGGAACGAAAACAAAATGGCGAATAACCACGTGAGAAAAATGGCAAGAGGAAGAAAATCCAATCATCCCTGGTGGGATTGAAAGCAACAGCCCTTGGATTAAAAGTCCAGCGCGCTATCCCCTGCGCTACAGGTACAGGTCACGCAATCAAATGCATTTTACCTTGATGTATGTAAGGTTATCTACCTCATTGTAAGAAAGCAATAGAATATTCGTTAGATACAACAAAACGATTAGTTTTAACACTAAATCGTTGCGAAAAATGTGGTCATGTATGAGAAACGTTTAAAAAGCACTATCATGTTAGACGAGACTCCATTTTGGTTTGAGTTTGGCCGGTTAGTGCGCCGTCCTAATAAGAAGGAAGAAAATCCAATCATCTCTGGTAGAAATCGAACCCACAGCCTCTGGATTAGAAGTCCAGCATGCTAGCCCCATGCGCTACAGGGACAGGTTGCGCGATTAAATGCATTTTAACTTAATGTATGTAAGGCTATCTATCTCTATGTAACAAAGCAATAGAATATTCGTTAATTACAACAAAACGATTAGTCTTTACTTCAAATCGTTACGAAAAATGTGGTCATGTATGAGAAACGTTTAAAAAGCACTATCATGTTAGACGAGACTCCATTTTGGTTTTGTTCGAGTTTGGCCGGTTAGTGTGCCGTCCTAGTAAGGAGGAAAAGCATCCGAACATACCTGGCGGGATTCGAACCAACGGCCTCCGGAGAAGAAGTCCAGGGCGCTATCCCCTGTGCTACAGGACCAGGTTTCTTTATTTTAATTGTAAGTAATTTTTTTAGTGTTTTAAAAAAAAATCTTGTTTCGTTTAAGAATGATTCCGGATTTTTTATTATTTCCGTTAAGAAATCACGCACAAACACCGAACCGTTACGCAACAATAATTTTGAATAAAAATATTTTTTTTTATTTTAAAAGAAATTTGTTAAATGAAAAATAATAAAATATTTTGAATAGTAAGGAATTTTGATTCTTCTTGTCCTTCATGTTTGGCGCAAACATGAAAAGATTGAGATCTTATAATTGTAGATATCAAGGCAGTCTCTGTATGTTTCTACTTCGTGTCAGTCGAGTAAAGGTGAAAAGAGAATCAGGTGGATGGGTTGCGTTTCAGATTCTTTTTAAATATGCGACATGATTTTTCTTTCTTTAAAATCATTTAGCATTTTAAAAATGAATATGGTTTAATATCAATTTTAATCCACCATGAAAAAGTGGTACTGGTAATATTAACCGTTTCCTTACAAGGAAACATTTGACATTCATTGTTCGAGCAGCCAGTACCGCGTTCAAATTTATAAAATCATTCTATTAAAACAATTTTTTATAAAAAAACAGATTTCTCAAGTCCAGCAGCTTTTATAGCTCTTTCCAGTATTGATGGGGGTTTTCTTCCTAACCTTCTATTTAAAGTGGTGTGGATGGCTAACATCTTGATTATGCCATAATTTTTTTTTTTTGTATTACATGTACAACCCATTTTAGTTGTTGCAGTGTTTAGTCTTTAACATACACAAAAACACACACACAGACACACAGACACACACACACACACACACACACACACACACACACACACACATATATATATATATATATATATATATATATATATATATATGTATATCACGCATGCACCAGGACGTTTACAATGGAACACTTGAAACTTCAACATTCACCTTATCGTTCTGTATCATTGTGTTATATATATTTACTTATATTCATTTTGTATTTATCATTACTGTGCACATATACTTTGAATCATTACATAAGGCCATTATTCAACTGAATCAACTACACGGCCGTCATGAGATAAACAACTCATCCATAACTGATACTTATAATTCGCTAATACGCTTTTAAGTAGGGGCCCAAGGGGGTCGTCAGTGATGTTTTGATTTGGTTCATCAGGGAGGTTATTTTCACATATTTTACCCCCCTCTTTCTCTCTTACTAAACAGCATACATTCTTTCTTCTTCTCTTTGATCTTTTCTATCGATAACTGGCTCAGAGTTACACAATATATTGTCTTGTGCCATACAAAGTTGATAATAATAATTCTTATAATTCGCAAATACGCTTTCAAGTAGGCGCCCAGGGGGGTCGTCAGTGATGTTTTGGTTCATCAGGGAGTTTCGGGTCTTTCAACATCATACTCCCCATCAACAAATCGACCCAATCAGGGGAGATCAACCCCTGATTCCCACTTCCAACTAAAGGCTAACAGCTACTCTGGCCTTTTTAAAGAATAAGAGGAAGAGAGACCACATATTCCGTACATCTGATTGGATGTTTGTAACAATCAATCCGGTGCGCGAAATATTTTTTAAATGGCCCGCGGTGGGGACTGATATATATTTCCCGTACATACAAAAATGAAATTAAAAATAAAATAAAATAAAAGCACTATAATATTCCTTAATATTGATTTAAACTATATACAAATTTGAAGACATTAAATATAATAGACGACGAAATGATCTTGAAGAATATCAAGTATTAATGAAGCTTCATATTATATTTATATATATGTATCGCTTAAAACCGCTGACAATTAAACTAATAAAATAAAAATAATATACAAACAAATATATATATGGTAATGATCGAGAGAAAAAACACTATAAATAAACTATATACATGGTTATGATTCCGATTTAAAATATAAAAATGCGAAATGTTCGTAGAAATGCGAAATTAAAAGAAAGAAAAGAGACAAAAATGTGTTACGTTCGAATAATAAAAAAAATAGACAAAAACGTGTTACGTTCGAATAATAAAAAAAAATAGACAAAAAGGTGTTACGTTCGAATAAAAAAAAATAGAAAAAAAGGTGTTACGTTCGAATAAAAAAAATAGAAAAAAAGGTGTTACGTTCGAAAAAAAAATAGACAAAAAGGTGTTACGTTCGAATAAAAAAAAATAGAAAAAAAAGTGTTACGTTCGAATAAAAAAAATAGACAAAAAGGTGTTACGTTCGAAAGAAAAAATAGACAAAAAGGTGTTCCGTTCGAATAATAAAAAATAGACAAAAAAGGGTTACGTTTGAATACAAAAAATAGACAAAAAGGTGTTACGTTCGAATAAAAAAAAAAAGAGAGAAAAAGGTGTTACGTTCGAATAAAAAAAAATAGAAAAAAAGGTGTTACGTTCAGATAAAAAAATAGACAAAAAGGTGTTACATTCGAATAAAACATAGACAAAAAGGTGTTACGTTCGAATAAAATAAATAGAAAAAAAGGTGTTACGTTCGAATAAAAAAGTAGACAAAAAGGTGTTACGTTCGAATAAAAAAATAGAAAAAAGGGTTACGTTCGAATAAAAAAAAATAGACAAAAAGGTGTTACGTTCGAATAAAAAAAAATAGACAAAAAGGTGTTACGTTCGAAAAAAAAAATAGACAAAAAGGTGTTATGTTCGAATAATAAAAAAATAGACAAAAGGTGTTACGTTCGAATAAAAAAATAGCCAAAAAGGGTTACGTTTGAATAAAAAAATAGACAAAAAGGTGTTACGTTCGAATAAAAAAAAAGAGAGAGAAAAAGGTGTTACGTTCGAATAAAAAAAAATAGAAAAAAGGTGTTACGTTCAGATAAAAAATAGACAAAAAGGTGTAACATTCGAATAAAAAAATAGACAAAAAGGTGTTACGTTCGAATTAAATAAATAGAAAAAAGGGGTTACGTTCGAATAAAAAAAAGAGAAAAAAGGTGTTACGTTCGAATAAAATAAATAGACAAAAAGGTGTTACGTTCGAATAAAAAAAAGTCAAAAAGGGTTACGTTCAAAAAAAAAAAATAGAAAAAATGGTTTTACGTTCGAAACAAAAAAAATAGACGAAAAGGTGTTACGTTCGAATGAAAAAATATTGACAAAAAAATACACAAGGCTCGAATTAAAAAAAAATAGAAAAAAAGGTGTTACGTTCGAATAATAAAAAAATATACAAAAAGGTGTTATGTTCAAATAATAAAAAAATAGAGAAAAAGGTGTTACGTTCGAATAATAAAAAAAAATAGACAAAAAGGTGTTACGTTCGAATAAAATAAATAGACAAAAAGGTGTTACGTTCGAATAAAAAAAAAATAGTCAAAAAAGGGTTACGTTCGAATAAAAAAAAATAGAAAAATGGTGTTACGTTCGAAACAAAAAAAATAGACGAAAAGGTGTTACGTTCGAATGAAAAAATATTGACAAAAAAGGGTTAGGTTCGTATTTTAAAAAATAGAAAAAAAAATTGTTTACCTTCGAATAATAAAAAAATATACAAAAAGGTGTTATGTTCAAATAATAAAAAAATAGAGAAAAAGGTGTTACGTTCGAATAATAAAAAAAATGGACAAAAAGGTGTTACGTTCGAATAAAAAAAAATAGACAAAAAGGTGTTACGTTCGAATAAAAAAAAATACACAAAAAGGTGTCACGTTCGAATAAAAAATATAGACAAAAAAAGGTGTTACGTTCGAATAAAAAAAAAAAAATACGTTCGATCAAAAAAATTGACAAAAAAGGTTTACGTTCGAATAAAAAAAAAAAAAAAAAGTTGTTTTCGAATAAAAAAAAATAGACAAAAAGTTGTTACGTTCGAATAATAAAAAAAAACAGACAAAAAGGTCTTACGTTCGAATAATAATAAAATATAGACAAAAATGTGTTACGTTCAAATAAAAAAAAAGAGAAAAAGGTGTTACGTTCGAATAAAAAAAAATAGAAAAAAAAAAATTCTGTTCGAATAAAAAATATAGAAAAAAGGTGTTACGTTCGAATAAAAATAGAAAAAAAAAATGTTATGTTCGAAAAAAAAAAAAAAAAATGTGTTCCGTTCGAATAAAAAAAGATAGAAAAATGTGTACGTTCAAATAAAAAAAAAAAAAGAAAAAGGTGTTACGTTCGAATAAAAAAAATAGAAAAAAAGGTGTACTGTTCGAATAAAAAGTATAGAGAAAAAAGGTGTTACGTTCGAATAAAAAAAAAGACAAAAAAGGTGTTACGTACGAATAAAAAAAAATAGACAAAATGGTGTTACGTTGAATAAAAAAAAGTCAAAATGCTGTTACGTTCGAATAAAAAAAAAAAACAAAAAGGTGTTACGTTCGAATAAAAAAAAATAGACAAAAAAACGTGTTACGTTCGAATAATAAAAAAAAAAACAGACAAAAAGGTCTTACGTTTGAATAAAAAAAAATGAGAATAATGGACAAAGTCTTAAGAGATGTGTCGCGCCGAAACCGCTGAAAAGTTAAATAGTAACTTAAAAAGTACCGCGTATAAGATGGGTTTAACATAAAAACAACATCTATACAAATAGCACAATTTACAAATTGACGAGATATAATCTTTGGTTGTACTTGTACAAATCAATTAGTATATTTACACACATACTCAAAAAAAAAATAAAATAAAAGAAAATAAATAAGTAAGTAAATTAAAAAAAAAAAATAAATTAAAAAAAATTTAATAAAATGTTTACAATATTGCCATGTTGCAATTATATTAATAATATTTACAAATTTGCCCGGCTTGATGATTATTTGTTACATTGATGTTCAAGGGCTATCACGCTTAATCCATAACCATTTTGCTGTCCTTTCTGCTGTATTAGTTATGGTCTGGGTCGCCTTTCTTTTGTTAGCACCTACTACGTCCGTTAGAGCTTTGCATCGGGACCTTGCTGCGAAACCCTTACACACACTTCGAGTGGCAAACAGCTTGATTTCCACCCGTTGTTTTTGCAGCTCGCTATTAGTTCGTCATATTTTAACATCTTTCGTTCGTGGGTTTCTTCTGCAGGCTCTTCCCAAGGCAACTGTCAGTTCCCACATTATTACTTTCTTAATGCTATTAGAGAAGAATACTAAATCTGGGCGTAAAGATGTTTGAACGATGTGGTCCGGGAATTTTAGTCTTTTCCTTAAGTCGACCCTTAATTCCCAGTCTGTTGCCAGTGACAGAGTATTTGCTATGTTCTTGTGCTTTTTTGGGGGGTTTCTCACCAGCTCTATGAAACTCTATGGCTCTTTTATCTGTGTTTAAAGTATTGATGCTGATGGACATACTATCTTTGCTATCTCTTTTAAGATTTCATCATGCCTCCATCTTTACCGGCCTTCCGCTAGTGCTGTCTTACAGCTACTTAAAATATGTTTTAGACTTCCTGGACGCGAACACAAATGGCATAGTGGCGATTCTGTTTCATACCATCGATGGAGGTTGGTAGGACTGGGAAGGGTGTCGTATACAGTCTGGATCAGGAACTTTATGTTGATGTCATTGCTCCATATATCCGACCATTTGATTTTCCTGTAAATCATGGATTCCCAATTGCTCCACGCACCTTGTTACACTAGTCCTACCATCTTTGCCACCCTTTTCTCCTCTTTGCGTACTTCTTCTTGTATTAAAAGGTTCTTTTCTTTACCTTTGGCTCTGTCAACCCTGATGGTAGGAAAGAACCCTAGGCCAATGCGTCCAGTAGCTACGGCGCCTAATATGGACTTTTCGCGGAGCCTTTCTTTAGCGACACGCAATGCGTCCTCTGCTCTCCATTTTATTCCTGAGTAGACTTCAATGCCTGCTCCAGCCACTTTTGGGTCTTTGGATAACTCATACTGCGTTATTGCTCTAATTTTAGTGACTTTGTACTCGTCTACTAGACTTCTGAAAGGAAGTTGCAGAGCATTGGTGTTGCCGTATAGAGCAGCACTGGTCAAACTCTTCGGTAGGCCTAACCATCTTCGTAGTCGTGTGCTAATTATTTCTTCTAATTGTTCTATATGAGATGTTGTAAATTCGTAAATAGACAATAGCCATAAGATTTTAGGGAGAATGACATGGTGATAAATCCAAGCTTTAAATCGGCATGGTAAGCCGGATTTGTCAACTCTCTTTAACCAAGTTTCTAGTTTGTCTTTTGTTTCTTGGATTGTTGCTGCGTCTTTTAGCGAGTGATCTTTTTCCAAGGCTTTTTACGGACTTTTCCCTAATTGTTGGTATGTTTCCCCCGGGTAGTCTGAATCGCTCTTTATCTAATATTTTACCTCTCCTTAGAACGAGTGACCTTGATTTCGCGCGGTTGAAACTCATTCGGGCCCATGTGATCTGTTTTTCAATCACCTATAGCAGCATCTCGCGCCAATAACGGATGTAGTTGTTATTGTCATGTCATCCATGTAGGCTCTTATAGGAGGTTCCCTTTAATCCATGAACTGTTTGACCGACCAGATATGTCATTCTGATTTCTGCCGTTTTAAACATTTTCATGGCTGAGACAAAGAGGTCAACTGAGAAACTATGCGACATCCCATTATGATCTTTCTCCAATTTATGCCATGTTCGACTTGTATTTCCTGATAACGTTCTCATTTGAGGTTATTATAGTTTTATCACCAAAAGATTTTGGCCAAAAGGGCGCTGGTGCATCGCGGCGATAAATGGATTCTTATTAAGTTATTTATGGTATTGAAAAGTCAATCATCCCTTTAAGATTCGAACCCACACCTCTGGATTAGAAGCCCTATTTGCCCCATCCTAACTACATTGATAAATTAATGAGTAGATACATAGATGAAACTTTTAACATGACTTTCTAAAAACAAAAAGGTATCTAAGAAATTATTTTTTTAATAAGTCCTGAAAGGTTCATTAAAATCCGACAACTATTTGATTTTCCTCCGAATTTCAACATCGATGTGTTTTCAACTGAAAAAGGCGCTAAAAATAACCTAATGCTAAATATTACGTCGACCTTGAACTAAATGAAAAAAGATTTTCCTCCGAAAATTTCAAACGTACTAAAAAAAGAAATAAAAAGTTTTTTAAAATAATTTTTAAAATATATTGGTCATTCCTTTTATTAATAACAAAATCTTTTTTCGAGATAAAAAATTGTTTTTCTTAAATTTGGGGCCTTTTTTCATTCTGGGTATGCCACTTTTATCGCGAAAAAATTAAATTCCATCAAAATCTTTTCTTCCCTAGCTCCCTTCTCGTTACATAATGAAAAGGCTCAATCTATCAATACGGAACTACAAAAATAGATGAAGACCTCGTTCAGATCAATGATAAATTACCACAGAGTTGATGTAGCTCTCACGTTAAGTATTAGGCTTTTGAAATCGCATATAAACTGAAACTTAATTGTTTAAATTTAATTTTCAGTACCAATTTAATTTTGTTTCTTGACGCCAAATGTTTAAGCAGAGCTGTATTCTGATCTTTCCATGTTCTAGCTTATACTACATGAGTGACAGAAATCATTTTGATTTTTAAAGGCAAACTTTTGTTTCCATTTGACAATAGAACTGATTTCTCAAATTCAAATTTTACGTCATTTTTTTACCGAAAAGTGTTTACCAGCAAGTGTCTATACAGTGACATTTTAATATTGATACATATTTTTTCTGTTATAACTCTAGTTTATATTCGCCATTTTGCCTGATATTTGGTAAGTAATATCTCGTAACGTTGTTTTTTTATTGTATGTGGAAGGAAAATTAAAAACTCGTGGTTGAATCCATTTCTTTTTTAACCTCAAAATTACCCCCGATGAAAGTATTGAATACATCAATTTAATATTTTGTTGCGTAGCCTCTGATTTGTTTCACTGTGTTCAGTCGCTTTTTATGGTTGGCTTCGTTTTCCAACTGATCCACCGTTACTTTTACCCCATTCTTTCCTGGGGGGAATTTTATATTTGCTTGATATTTTGTGGATTCCACCTCCGAACTTTAACCATCAAAAATTCCTTGTTGGTTCTCACACCCTAAACTTCATCTTTGTGCGTGTATGGATTTTTGTGTGTGTGTCGTGTATGTGTGTGTGTGTGTGTGTGCGTGGGCATGTCAGTAAATAATTTTCCGTAGAAATAAATAAAAATTTAACGAGGTAACAAGACCAAAATTTTACCATGCCCCCGCCTTAGACAGATAATAAAAATCTCTCCATAAACATAATAATAGATCCATTAATATTTGAGAAAAAAAATCCCAAATATGTCAGTGAGCTTAATGCGAACCAACTTTTTTTCGAATTTATTTTTGCCTGTCGATTAACCAGAGGGAAATTCAATCAAAATTGAGTCAGTTAATTAAAATGGTCCATCGTTAATTAAAAAAGTTCAGCGCGCTATCCACTGCGATTATTTCCCGCCCGGATGTATTTCAACGTTGATATATGGCAGTTTAAACTTTGTAAGAAAGCAATCCTTATTAGTTAGATACAATCATCACGATTAGCGCCACATAATCGTTATGAAAAATGAACTGAATGAAAAACATTAAAAAATCATATCATGTTAGAAAGACCAATTTTGTTTTTTATATGTTTTGAAAATTTTGGATGTCTTTTTCTTGAAATAAAAAAATAATGACATAATCAAGTTATTAACATTTCAAAGTCTATCATCCCTGGTGGGATCAAACCCTCGGCCTCTGGATTAAATCCACCTGATATCCCTGCGCTACAGGGAAAGTTTCGAAATCATGCTGCGTTTTTTATTCATGTATATTTGTTTTGCTATGTCATTGTAGGAAAAACTACAATCAGATACAAAAAATGATTACTTTTAAAAATCAAATTCTATTATTTTTCATTTCAGAATAAAAAATGTTTTTTTTAAATTAAAAAAATTCGTATTATTATTATTCAATTATCATCCCTTCTGTCAATGGTTTTCTGGTTGTTTCTGCCTAACTTCCCAATAAAATAATAAAAATGCTTTACGTTTTAAACATTTATCAGTTTTTTCAAAATTTTTCATTTTGTGATGAAAACAAAAAAAATTTTATGTAAATAAAAAAAAAAAAAAAACGTTTTTGTTTAATACCAATAGCAGGTCCGCTTTAAATCACGTGGTTATTGGTATTTAGTAAATTAATGACGTTGACAACAATTACTGAGCTACGGATACGTCATGGTGACCTGAAAACTATGAAAAAGCTACTCGTATATTCTTTTAAATAATGTGCGTTTTAAACCATTTACCATTGGATACACATAAGTCTTAACCTTTTTTGTTGTCACCTCCATATTGATAATTATGCCTTTTCATTTGATAACGAGAAAGGAGCTAGGGTGGCGTTAAGTGAATTTCATCTATTTAAAAATATGGTAAAAAATCAATTATACCTTTCAAAACTTATTTTAGGAAAAAAAAAAATTAAAGTATTTCTAATTTGAAATAAATATTCATATTTTTTAGTAGAAAATTTTAAAAGAGACATGTTCAACCGTTGTGATTGGTTTTGGGAGGTTTGAATTGACGCACGTCAGTGTATCGACAACTTACGTGCAGGGCAATTTATCGGATGGTAGGACAGAAGTTCATAAATTTGTTTTGCTAAATCAATCTCGTTACAGAGTTAAATAAAACAAATACAATTAAAATTTTTTTTACCTTTACTGAGGGGAATTCTGGAAGAAAAGTCACATTTAAACTTCAGAAAATAAATTTTTATTTTCAAATTTTAATTCAGACAAAAAAAATAATTTTGCCTACATCCATTATAAATTTTATGGCATTTTTAAAATTAAACTTTCTAATTTATGATCTGTTAAAAATAGACATTTTTAATAAGATCATTTCCTTTTACACTTAGTTTCAAACTTAATTTAAAAACATTTATCAAGTTTTTCATTTTTTTTCATTTAAAACTGAAAAAAAAAAAAATCAATTCTTGTAAAAATTCATTTTTCATTGAAAAATTTTGACTTCAGACAAAAACGTTTTAATACATATTATTCATAAAACCCATTAAAAGCTTTTTAATTAAAAAGATGTTTAGTTTTATTGAGTTTTGCATTTTACAAATCAGAGCTAAAATTTGACTATTTCCATATAATTGTTTACAAAAAAAATCGATCATTTATGTTGGGATTCAACGTCGTCTGCCTTTGATTAAATAAAAATAAAAGAGACACTATGAGTTTCGAGTTTTCAACTTTTTAAAAATAAAGGGAAGCAAGGAGTAACAGATGAAAAAAATATTTTAACATGACTTTCTGAAAAAACAAAAACATTTCCAAAAATCACTATTCATTTTTTAAGTCTGAAAGGTTCATTAAAATCCGACAATTATTTGATTTTTTTGCAAGAATTTCAACAATGATGTGTTTTCAACTGAAAAAAGGCGCTAAAAATAACCTGATGCTAAATATTACGTCGACCTTTGAAATTTAATGAAAAAAAAGATTTTCAGCGAAAATTTCAAACGTACTAAAAAAAATAAAAAATAATTTTAAAATAATTTTAAAATATTTTGGTCATTCCTCTTATTAATAACAAAAATCTTTTTCTCGAGATAAAATTTGTTTTTCTTAAATTTGGGGCCTTTTTCATCAGGGTATAACATTTTATCGCGAAAAAGTAGAAATTCTAAAATCTTTTCTTCCTTAGGTCCCTTCTCGTTACATAATAAAAAGGCCGAATCTATCAATATGGAACTACAAAAAATAGATGAAGACCTCGTTCAGTAAATGGTAAATTACCCCGAACGCAATTATTTCGACGAATACACAAATTTAAAGTTTTGTTAAATAGCCTTGTATCATATCCAAACAACGAAAAAACCAGAGTTGAGACCCGAAGGCGGTTGGCTTCAACACTGAAAACGTTTAAAATTCCTGCCTTTATTCCTTTAGAATCTTCTTATGGTACGGCAGAGAGTATACTTTTGTTGTCTTGGCAGTGAACATTTTCCATATTTGAAGGCAACACTTTTGGTTCACTCCAGTTTCACCAGCAGTTTCAACGTCCATATTTCTTTCAAATTGCAATAAAGAATCGATTTTTTGTTTGGAAGCGTCGCGAAACAAAATGGTGCGGCGCGAAGATTAAATTTAAACCATTAAGTTTTCAGTTTATATTTCTATTTTAAAAAGCCTAATACTTAACGTGAGGTGCTACGCAAGCTTTGTGGTGGTCTGAGATAAATTCTGCTTGACAAGTGATGTATTTTCAGTATAGTTGTTAATACCTGAGCTGGCGAAAAATTTTTGTGATGAAGAAGAAGTCATGAATGAAAAAAATTTAAAACGCACAATGATACGACATAACTGTTTTAACGCATCAGCGTGTCAAACATAGCTCAGTTGGTTAGAGCGTCGTACTAATAACGCGAATGTCCTGGTTCGAGACCCATACCAGCAAAACATGATTATTTTTTTTTTTATAATAAATTTCGTTTTAAAAAAAAATCTTGTTTTGTTTAAGAAAGATTCCGGATTTTTATTGTTTCCGTTAAGAAATCACCAAACACACAGAAAGTTACGCAATAATAATTTGGAATGAAAATATTATTTTTATTTTAAAAGAAATTTGTTAAAAAAGAAAAATAATAAAATATTTTGAATAGACTAAGGAATTTAGATTCTTCTTGTCCTTCATGTTTGACGCAAAGCTAAAAGATTCCATCTTATAATTGTAGATATCAAATCAGTCTCTGTATGTTTCTCCTTCTGTGTCTAGCGAGTAAAGTTGAAAAGAGTATCAGGTGGATGTGTTGGGTTTCAGATTCTTTTTAAATATCTTGATATGATTTTTCTTTCTTTTTAAATTATTTAGCATTTTAAAATTAATATGGTTTAATATAATTTTTTTTCACCGTGAATAAATGTTAACGGTAACAACCGTTTCCGTTACAAGGAAATATTTGGCATTCATTGACCGAACAGCCAACCAGGTTCGGTTGAAATAAATAGAATCTTTCTTTTTACAAACAATTTCTTATGAAAACAGGTTTAGCAACTTTTTATAGTTCTTTCCAGTATTAATGAATCTTCAGAACTTCTATTTGAATTAGTTTAGAATGTTAACATGATTTTATGACATTATTTTCTCTTCAAGTTGCATGCCTAATGCGTTGTTGCTACTGTTGGTAGTCCTCAAGTGATGTTGTTTATGTTAATTTGCATTCTTTGTTTGTAAATTTTTTTCCAAAAAAAGATATCAGTCATCTGCATTCAGTTATCATGGTAACGGAATGTAAATTTTATCGCTGTTACAATAGCATATTTTTCTTTGTAATTTACCTCGGACGATGATCATAGATAAGGTCGATTTTAGGGTTAAAAAAAACTATAAATCGTTATTAAAAAAAAATATAAAAAAGAGAAAAAAAATTCCATCCCTGTTTGACGGATGAAAAGTCGAGATCTAATAATTGGCCGGTTATCAGGGAATTTCGCCATTCGTGTCAGGCGAGTTAGTGAAGTTGGAGAGTATCGGGTGGATGTGTTGCGTTTGAGATGCTTATTAAATATGCGAGATTTTTATTTTTTCTTTCTTTAAAATCATTTACCGTTTTAAAAAAGAATATGGTTTAATTTTTTTTTTCACTGGAAGAAATGGTACTGGTAATAAAAACGTTTCATTTATAAGTTTTGGCATTCATTGTTCTAGCAGCCAGTACTGGGTTCATTATAAAATCATTTCTATTAAAACAATTTTTATAAAACGCAAGTCCGGTTAGCAGCTTTTATCGCTCATTCCAATTGATGGAATCATCCTTCTTCCTAACCCTATTTAAAGTGGATTAGGAAGTCCATCTTGATTATGCCCTTATTTTCGCTACAGGGACAGTTCACCGTCTGCAAGGGTTTTTATCTTGATATATGTAGGTTTAGCTACCTCACTGTTAGAAAGCAACAGAATATTAGTGAGATATAACAAAATGATTAGTTGTCACTGGAGATCATTATGAAAAATGGGGACATGTATAAGAAATGTTTAGAAAGGACCATCATGTCAGATGAGACTACATTTTGGTTTGGTTCGCGTCTGTCCGGTTAGCTCAGATGTTTAGACCGCCGTCCTAATAACGAGGAAGAAAATGCAATCATCCCTGGTGGGATTCGAACCCACGGCCTCTGGATTAGAAATCCAGCGCGCTATCCCCTGCGCTACAGGGACAGTTCACTCTCTCCAAGGCTTTTTATCTTGATATATGTAGGTTTAGCTACCTCACTGTCAGAAAGCAACAGAATATTAGTGAGATATAACAAAATGATTAGTTGTCACTGGAGATCATTATGAAAAATGGGGACATGTATAAGAAATGTTTAGAAAGGACCATCATGTCAGATGAGACTACATTTTGGTTTGGTTCGCGTCTGTCCGGTTAGCTCAGATGTTTAGACCGCCGTCCTAATAACGAGGAAGAAAATGCAATCATCCCTGGTGGGATTCGAACCCACGGCCTCTGGATTAGAAGTCCAGCGCGCTATCCCCTGCGCCACAGGGACAGTTCACTCTCTCCAAGGCTTTTTATCTTGATATATGTAGGTTTAGCTACCTCACTGTCAGAAAGCAACAGAATATTAGTGAGATATAAAAAAATGATTAGTTGTCACTGGAGATCATTATGAAAAATGGGGACATGTATGAGAAACGTTTAGAAAGGACTATCATGTCAGATGAGACTACATTTTGGTTTGGTTCGCGTCTGTCCGGTTAGCTCAGATGTTTAGAGCGCCGTCCTTATAAGGAGGTAGAAAATGCAATCAACCCCGGTGGGATTCAACCCCACGGCCTCTGGATTAGAAATCCAACACGCTATCCCCTGCGCAACAGGGACAGTTCACCGTCTCCACGGCTTTTTATCTTGATATATGTAGGTTTAGCTACCTCACTGTCAGAAAGCAACAGAATATTAGTGAGATATAAAAAATGATTAGTTGTCACTGGAGATCATTATGAAAAAAATGGGGACATGTACAAGAAATGTTTAGAAAGGACCATCATGTCAGATGAGACTACATTTTGGTTTGGTTCGCGTCTGTCCGGTTAGCTCAGATGTTTAGACCGCCGTCCTAATAACGAGGAAGAAAATGCAATCATCCCTGGTGGGATTCGAACCCACGGCCTCTGGATTAGAAGTCCAGCGCGCTATCCCCTGCGCTACAGGGACAGTTCACTCTCTCCAAGGCTTTTTATCTTGATATATGTAGGTTTAGCTACCTCACTGTCAGAAAGCAACAGAATAATAGTGAGATATAACAAAATGATTAGTTGTCACTGGAGATCATTATGAAAAATGGGGACATGTATAAGAAATGTTTAGAAAGGACCATCATGTCAGATGAGACTACATTTTGGTTTGGTTCGCGTCTGTCCGGTTAGCTCAGATGTTTAGACCGCCGTCCTAATAACGAGGAAGAAAATGCAATCATCCCTGGTGGGATTCGAACCCACGGCCTCTGGATTAGAAGTCCAGCGCGCTATCCCCTGCGCTACAGGGACAGTTCACTCTCTCCAAGGCTTTTTATCTTGATATATGTAGGTTTAGCTACCTCACTGTCAGAAGGTTACAGAATATTAGTGAGATATAACAAAATGATTAGTTGTCACTGGAGATCATTATGAAAAATGGGGACATGTATAAGTAATGTTTAGAAAGGACCATCATGTCAGATGAGACTACATTTTGGTTTGGTTCGCGTCTGTCCGGTTAGCTCAGATGTTTAGACCGCCGTCCTAATAACGAGGAAGAAAATGCAATCAACCCTGGTGGGATTCAGAACCCACGGCCTCTGGATTAGAAGCCAGCGCGCTATCCCCTGCGCTACAGGGACAGTTCACTCTCTCCAAGGCTTTTTTTATCTTGATATATGTAGGTTTAGCTACCTCACTGTCAGAAAGCAACAGAATAATAGTGAGATATAACAAAATGATTAGTTGTCACTGGAGATCATTATGAAAAATGGGGACATGTATAAGAAATGTTTAGAAAGGACCATCATGTCAGATGAGACTACATTTTGGTTTGGTTCGCGTCTGTCCGGTTAGCTCAGATGTTTAGACCGCCGTCCTAATAACGAGGAAGAAAATGCAATCATCCCTGGTGGGATCCGAACCCACGGTCTCTGGATTAGAAGTCCAGCGCGCTATCCCCTGCGTTACAGGGACAGTTCACTCTCTCCAAGGCTTTTTATCTTGATATATGTAGGTTTAGCTACCTCACTGTCAGAAGGTTACAGAATATTAGTGAGATATAACAAAATGATTAGTTGTCACTGGAGATCATTATGAAAAACGGGGACATGTATAAGAAATGTTTAGAAAGGACCATCATGTCAGATGAGACTACATTTTGGTTTGGTTCGCGTCTGTCCGGTTAGCTCAGATGTTTAGACCGCCGTCCTAATAACGAGGAAGAAAATGCAATCATCCCTGGTGGGATTCGAACCCACGGCCTCTGGATTAGAAGTCCAGCGCGCTATCCCCTGCGCTACAGGGACAGTTCACTCTCTCCAAGGCTTTTTATCTTGATATATGTAGGTTTAGCTACCTCACTGTCAGAAAGCAACAGAATATTAGTGAGATATAACAAAATGATTAGTTGTCACTGGAGATCATTATGAAAAATGGGGACATGTATAAGAAATGTTTAGAAAGGACCATCATGTCAGATGAGACTACATTTTGGTTTGGTTCGCGTCTGTCCGGTTAGCTCAGATGTTTAGACCGCCGTCCTAATAACGAGGAAGAAAATGCAATCATCCCTGGTGGGATTCGAACCCGCGGCCTCTGGATTAGAAGTCGAGCGCGCTATCCACTGCGCTACAGGTTCAGATAAATTTTAAATTTATATATGTAAGTTTAGCTACTTCATTGTAAGAAGGCAATAGAATATTAGTTAGATACAACATATCGATTAGGTTTTACTCCTAATCGTTACGAAAAATGGGGTCATGAATGAGAAACATTAAAAAATGTTATATCAGACTATATTTCGTTTTGATTCGCAACTGGTCATTTACAGAGCCATCCTAATAACTAGGATGGAAATCCCATCATCCCTGGTGGGATTCGAACCCACGGCCTCTGGATTAGAAGTCCAGCGCGCTATCCACTTCGCTACAGGGACGAATAAATTTTAAGTTGATATATGTAAGTTTAGCTACCTCATTGTAAGAAAGCAATAGAATATTAGTTAGATACAACAACACGATTAGGTCTTACGCCAAATCGTTATGAAAATGGGGTCATGAATGAGAAACATTAAAAAAATCACTATCATGTTAGACCAGACTACATTTCGTTTTGATTCGCAACTGGTCATTTACAGAGCAATCCTAATAACTAGGATGAAATCCCAGCATCCCTGGTGGGATTCAAACCCACGGCCTCTAGATTGGAAGTCCAGCGCGCTATCCACTGCTCTACATGGACTGATAAGTTTTTTCTTCATATATGTAAGTTTAGCTACCTCATTGTAAGAAATCAATAGAATATTAGTTAGATACAACATAACGATAAGGTTTTACTCCAAATCGTTATGAAAAATGGGGTCATGAATGAGAAACATTAAAAAAATCACTATCATGTTAGACCAGACTACATATCGTTTCGATTCGCAACTGGTCATTTTCAGAACCATCCTAATAACTAGGATGAAAATCCCTTCATCCCTGATGGTATTCGAACACACGGCCTCTGGATTAGAAGTCCAGCGGGCTATCCACTGCGCTACAGGGACGGATGTCTTTTATCTTGATATAAGTATGTTTAGCTACTTCATTGTAAGAAGGCAATAGAATATTAGTTAGATACAACATATCGATTAGGTTTTACTCCTAATCGTTACGAAAAATGGGGTCATGAATGAGAAACATTAAAAAATGTTATATCAGACTATATTTCGTTTTGATTCGCAACTGGTCATTTACAGAGCCATCCTAATAACTAGGATGGAAATCCCATCATCCCTTGTGGGATTCGAACCCTCGGCCTCTGGATTAGAAGTCCAGCGCGCTATCCACTGCGCTACAGGGACGAATAAATTTTAAGTTGATATATGTAAGTTTAGCTACCTCATTGTAAGAAAGCAATAGAATATTAGTTAGATACAACAACACGATTAGGTCTTACTCCAAATCGTTATGAAAAATGGGGTCATGAATGAGAAACATTAAAAAAATCACTATCATGTTAGACCAGACTACATATCGTTTCGATTCGCAACTGGTCATTTTCAGAACCATCCTAATAACTAGGATGAAAATCCCTTCATCCCTGATGGGATTCGAACCCACGGCCTCTGGATTAGAAGTCCAGCGCGCTATCCACTGCGCTACAGGGACGGATGAATGTTATCTTGATATAAGTAAGTTTAGCTACTTCATTGTAAGAAGGCTATAGAATATTAGATTAGATACAACATGACGATTGAGTTTTCATCGTGTTAAATCGTTATGAAAAAATTGGAGCCATCCTATGAATGAGAAACATTAAAAAATCATCATCGTGTTAGACCAGACTACATTTCCTTTTGATTCGGGTCAAATGAGAAACTGGCCATTTACTACATTTCGTTTTTGAGCCATCCATCCTAATAACTAGGATGAAAATCCTTCATCCCTGATGGGATTCGAACCCACGGCCTCTGGATTAGAAGTCCAGCGCGCTATCCACTGCGCTACAGGGACGAATAAATTTTAAGTTGATATTATGTAAACATTTAGCTTTTACCTCATTGTAAAAAAGTCATGAATGAGAATATTAAAAATCACCATCGTACAACAGACTAACGATTAGGTTTTACTCCAAATCGTTATCCCCTGAAAAACAACCTCAGGATTAGGGGTCATGAATGACTAAACATTAAAAAAATCACTATCCTGTTAGACCAGACTATTTTTCGTTTTGATTCGCAACTGGTAATTTACAGAACCATCCTAATAACTAAGATGAAAATCCTATAACTAGGATGAAAATCATTCATTTCTCCAAATCGATTCATCCCCACACTATATTGATGGTATTCGAACACACGGCCTCTGGATTAGAAGTCCAGCGGGCTATCCACTGCGCTACAGGGACGGATGTCTTTTATCTTGATATAAGTATGTTTAGCTACTTCATTGTAAGAAGGCAATAGAATATTAGTTAGATACAAAATAACGATTAGGTTTTACTCCATTCGTTATGAAAGATGGTGTCATGAATGAGAAACATAAAAAATCACTATCGTTTTAGACCAGACTATATTTCGTTTTGATTCGCAACTGGTCATTTGCAGATCTATGCTAATAACTAGGAGAGAAATCCCATCAACCCTGGTGGGATACGAACCCACGGCCTCTGGATTAATAGTCCAGCGTGCTATCCACTTCGCTACAGGGACGATTAAATTTTATGTTGATATATGTAAGTTTAGCTACCTCATTGTAAGAAAGCCATAGAATATTAGTTAGATACAACATAACGATTAGGTTTTACTCCAAATCGTTATGAAAAATGGGGTCATCAATGAAAACATTAAAAAAATCACTATCGTTTTAGACCAGACTATATTTCGTTTTGATTCGCAACTGGTCATTTACAGAACCATCCTAATAACTAGGATAGAACTCCCATCAACCCTGGTGGGATTCGAACCCACGGCCTCTGGATTAGAAGTCCAGCGCGCTATCCACTGCGCTACAGGGACGGAAGTATGTTATCTTGAGATAAGTAAGTTTAGCTACTTCCTTGTAAGAAGGCTATAGAATATTAGTGAGATACAAGATAACGATTGGTTTTTACTCCATATCGTTATGAAAAATGGGGTCATGAATGAGAAACATTAAAAAAATCAGTATCATGTTAGACCAGACTACATTTCGTTTCGATTCACAACTGGCCGTTTACAGCGACGTCCTAATAACTAGGATGAAAATCCCATCATCCCTGGTGGGATTCGAACCCACAGTCTCGTGATTAGAAGTCCAGAGCGCTATCCACTGCGCTACAGGGACTGACGAACTGTATCTTGATATATGTAAGTTTAGCTACTTCATTGTAAGAAATCAATAGAATATTAGTTAGATACAACATAACGATTAGGTTTTACTCCAAATCGTTATGAAAAATGGGGTCATGAATGAGAAACATTAAAAAATCACTATCGTGTTAGACCAGACTACATTTCGTTTTGATTCGCAACTGGCCGTTTACAGCGCCATCCTAATAACTAGGATGAAAATCCCATCATCCATGGTAGGTTTCAAATCCACCGCATCTGGATTAGAAGTCCAGCGCGCTATCCACTGCGCTACAGGGACGGATGAATTTTGTCTTGATATATGTAAATTTAGCTACTTCATTGTAAGAAAGCAATAGAATATTAGTTCGATACAACATAACGATTCGGTTTTACTCCAAATCGTTATGAGAAATGGGGTCATGAATGAGAAACATTAAACAAATCACTATCATGTTAGATCAGACTACATTTCGTTTTGATTCGCAACTGGTCATTTACAGAGCCATCCTAATAACTAGGATGAAAATCCCATCATCCCTGGTGGGATTCGAAACCACTGCCACTGAAGTAGAAGTCCAGTGCGCTATCCACTGCACTACAGGGACATGCTACGCCGTGTGTTTCATTTTACCTTGATGTATGTAAGTTTATCTACCTCTTTGTTAGAAAGCAATAGACTATTAGATACAACAAAACGATTGTTTGTCTACTCACCTTCGTTAAAAAATAGACTCTTCTATAAAATTAGCTTTGACCAATCAACACCACACATTGTGAAACTCGGCTTGTTATTGGTCGAGACGACCCTAGAATGTGTATCCATGGTCAAAAATCTGTTTTCCCGCCAGGACACTGGGAGCCTACTTTGGTTTCCCAAACTAAATAAAAGGACGAAATTCAGTCCAATTCACCAGTCAGGACTCCCACACTCGGAGCCGTTCTTGGCTGGTTTCTGGTTATTTTTGGACTTTTGCGGACAACTTGACCTTTTTTGTGTGTGATTTTACCTGTTACCCTTTGGAACTGCATTTTGTTTAAAGTTTGTTTATTTTATTTGTATTTTTACGACCTTATTGTAAAAGTTTTTTGATTTTTTCTTTCTACTCTCCATTTTTTTTTTCACCCTCCCCTTTAATTTTTTACTCTTTATTCTGTTTATTCTAGTTTTCCTATTTTAATTTTTACTCCCTTTAATTTTTACTCGTTTTCCTTTTTAATCTAATTTGCTTTTTTGAATTTCGTTTTTTCTGTAATTTCCGCAGTTTTTTTTTCTTCTCATTTCTACCCCTTTTAATTTTTCTTTTCATTCTAGTTTTTCGTGTTAATTGTCATTTTTTTTCGTCCAGTTCGTTATTCTGTGTTTTGCTGTAATTTCTTATTAATTTATTTATTTGTTTTCATCCTTTTAATTTTTACGTGTTTTTTTTGCTTGTAATCGTTTTAATCTATTTGTTTATTTTCTTTTTTGTTTATTGGTTCGACTCGCTTAGGGTCGGCCATTTTTTTTTTTTTTGTGTCTAGCTTCGTCTGTCTTCGTTACGTATTTTTTTTTTTATTGACGTCGGCCATTTTTTTTTTTGTAACTAGCTTTGTGTTATTGTTTCGTAATTTTTTTTTTGACGTCGCCCATTTTGATTTTATTTTAGCTTCGGCTTTTGTCGAAGTTTTTTCTGTTTTTTTTTATTGTCTAACGTTTTTATTTTTATTGTTTGTCTTTTATTGTTTCGCCTTTAGGCGATATTTGTATACGTTTAAGTGAACCGTGTTTATTCCCTTAATGTAATTGTTTTTTGGTGTGCATAATTATTTTGTTGAGTTTGTTTAGTTAATTTATTTCTTTTCCTCTCGCCCATAAATTTATTTCCCACCCCTCCCCCTTCCCCCTCCCCTTCGCTGTTTAAAAAATGGATAAGAAGGATAAAAAAGTGCCTTCATTCTTAATTGTTAAAAAGAAGCCTAAAATTGCTTCTTTCAAAAGAAATATGAGGAAACACCTCTTTAATCCCAAAAAAGGACCCCGGACAAAAAATAATAAGGAGGAATACCTGACCTGCCCAGAGTTCCTACAAATGAGGAAATTGTGGACACTTTAAAAAAAGCCTCCAAAAATATGGAGGCTGAAAAAAGAAATGTCAATGAAGAAGAAAAGGACAACGCATCTACGAATGCAGAGGCCGGGGAATCGCCCTCTTGTTGGTCGTCCCCACCGAAATGTATCATCAATCTTGCGGAGTTCTTGGAGCGTGCTAAGAGTTACGCTCACCTTGTCGTAGAAGGTGGACTCTTAGAAGACCCCAGGAATTGAAGAAGATTGAGAAACGAATTGTGTCAGTTTTCGTCGTCGACAAGCGTACGCGCAAAATTTGTCGCTCGACGAAAAACATAGTGTTAAAATCACTAGAGTCCTTGGGGTTTAAGCCCCTAAGAATAGTTAAGGGCGCAAAGTTTTTCATGTGGGACGTACTGTTACCCACAGCAGAAGATTGCGTAGCTGCGGCGAGCCGGGAGCTAATCACAAAAAGACCTTATCCTGCGCACGGAGTACGAAGGCCGCAGAAGGACCAGGGTAACAGTATATGAGGTCCCTCCTCAGGTTATCGGTGAGCATCTCGCGGCTTTCTTTACCCAGTACGGCGAAATTCTGGGCGCCTCATGTGATAGCCTGAGCGGGGGTGGAGCTTTGACATCATGTTGGATGAGAAAGCCTTCCGCTCCATCCCCAACTGTCTGGATGTTGGAGGCTTGAAATTGCCGGTCATAGTAACAGGCCGAAGACCGGTATGCTGGAGGTGTGGAGTGACTGGTCATCTCTCCTCCTCCTGCCCAGAGAAGAAGGCCTCTGGTGGTCAAGCTCCAGTTAACCAAGATCCCCTCTGACCGCGTCTGTAACTTCCGCCTCGCCTGTAATGGGCGTACCAGCTTCCGGGACCGGGTCGGTTAAACCACCGGTTGAGATTACATCAAAGACCTCATTCCCCAAAGAGCCTTCGCCCGCTGCTAGTGCAGTTGTGGAGAAGGGGAGGGGAATGGCTGGTGGCTGGTAAGGCCAGAGGGAAGATCCGGACAGCGGGCCCTCAGTCCCCTGATGCCCCGAGGGCCAAAGACACGGACAGCCCCACTCCATCTGGCAACGTCAAGGGCGATGCTCCGGCCTCTCTACAAGAGCAATGCAAAAAATTCGACCCGGGATTCGAAAAAAATTTGAAAAAATTAAAGAGCTGAAAAAAAAACTGGACAGCAAAGCTAAAACCAACTCAAATCCCACTCCTTCCTCGTCCTCTGCCCCGTCCACATCTTCATCCAAAAGTAAGCCTTCCCCTCAATCTTCACCAACAAAAGCCCGTCCTCTCAGTAGAGATCCCAGCCCATATCAACATAGATCGTTTCACACCCCTTCACACTCCCAGCCCTTCTCCTGTTAAAACCCCTCGCCACACTCCTAGCCCTTCCCCGTCAAAAAAAAATCTGAAATGCCTCCTCCCCCTCCAAGCGGGAACGAAGCCCCCTCTCAAACAGGAAAAAAAAAAAAAAGAAAAAAAATCTTCTTCAACTCAACTGGCGGGACCTCTGTAGAATTTCTTCTGAGCAAGCAGAGAGAGCCCGAGATTACGGAAACCGAATTAAGGAGCTAAAGTACCTGCTTTCAATTAGGCAGTATGCCGATAAAGATGTGGAAGTACCCTATCATTTTCCACAAGCTCAAAGAGTTTTAACAGTGGTGCGGACTGGAAGTGGGGCCAAGCCAATTTGGGCAATGATCGAGGAGGCGATTGCTTCTTTTAAAATGGCCTTGCCCATTGCCATCACTCATAATGAACAGTTGAATCAGCTATCTAAACTTTGTGCAGGGAGGGTCCCCGTTTTAGTTCACCCATCCCTGTATAGAGCTTTGAAATTAACTTTCCCCTGGGATATCGGTGGAATCTCCCAAGACGGTACCATCAAAACTGAAATGGGCCATGGGTCTATGGGAGAGGCTGTCGGTATCCTTACCCCGGCCATGTTTAAAGCAGGTAAACAACCCTAATCGGACTTCTCAATGGCTCTCTGGTTAGCTACGTTAAATGTGCGGGGCCTGAGGTCCGAGTCTCGCAGGGCGAGGCTCTCTCGTGACCTTCAGCGCCTCGGGGTGAATGTTTGTTGTGTGCAAGAGACCCGGTTTTCTTCTCATGACCGTGAGGATATACTGTCTAGAGGGTTCGCCCTTTATTCAGCATGTTTTGATGGTCGTTCGAGGGGTGTCTCTTGGCTAGTGAGCAGGTCTTTGAAGGCTGCTTGTTCCCTTGTCTTCGCAGATCCGGCGGGCAGGCTTTGTGTGCTGGATGTTACTATAAAGGATAAGGCTTTACGTCTCATTGGGGTTTATGCGCCCAATAGTCATACTGAGCGGCCTGCTTTGTTTCGGCAGATCGAGCCGTTTTGACGACTTCTCGTCGGGTAGTCTTAGCGGGGGATTGGAATGCCGTCCTTGACCCCGATATAGATCGTATAGGTAAAAAACCGGGTACTAACAATCCTGATGTGAAGGCATTTCGGGGCTTTATCGGCAAGTTTGATCTTGTCGATAAGTACCGGAATGAGCACCCTCAGGAGGTAGCATGGACTTGGACAACTAGTGGCGACTCGGATCCTGGCTCGCTTGCGAGCTACCTGGACCGAGTGTTAGTTAGGAGAGTCGATGTAGGGCTCTTAGAGTGTCCAAGTTTCCACTATATAGTTTATACGGATCATAGGCTTGTCCGGGTCCGTGTAAACTTAGATAAACCTAAGGTTAGGATGGCTGGTTACTGGAAATTTAACTGTTCATTATTTGGTGAGCAGGATTTCCGGGACCAGCTGCTACTAATGATTCAGAGGGAATTGACGGGGGCGGTTGTGGGTAACGCCTGGTGGGGAAAAATTAAAATCTAAGATTAGAACGTTTGCTGCCGATTTTAGTCGTCGACTCAATCTAGATAGATTAGCGGCGCAAACGGCGTTAGAAGATAAAGTTGATCGGGCCGTGAAATCCCGTGTTAGTGGGGACATAGTCTTAGCTAAGGCAGAGTTGGCCTCCTTGCTTATCAAGAAGGATCAAGCTCTGGTAGTTAGGGCTAGGCTAAAAAGAATGTCTTCTGAGGCGACGAATATGGCCGCTGAATTGCGTGCAGAGGAGAATAGGAACGCGGCTAAGCGACATATAGCGTGCGTCACATTGCCGGATAAGCGGACCGTGACTACAAGCGCGGGCATATGCGAGGCCTTTCGGCTTTATTTTCAGGATCTTTTCACCAGGGAGCCCGGTCTGAGCTCTGCTCAGTTCGATGCCTATTTGGCTGACTTTCCCTGCCTTGAGGCAGCTGAAGCGGCTAGGTGCGAGGGTCCCATAACAGAGTCGGAAATCTGGGATGCGCTGAAGCAGGTTGGCCTGGATAAGTCTCCGGGACTAGATGGACTTCCCTACGAAGTGTACTTGAGGCTGTCGCCCGTTTTTGTTCCTTTGCTGCAGCTGATTTACAACCACTGGATGAGGCAGGGTCTTTACCTCGACGCTTCACCAGGGGTGTGATCAAGTTGTTGCGTAAGGACAAGAACGGTGGGGATGGGTTAGGGAACTTTCGCCCTTTGACGATGTTAAATACTGACTTAAAGATTTTGGCGAAGATCTTAGCCAACCGTTTGCAGCTTGTCCTGTCTCGTCTGATTGGCCCCGAACAGACTTGTGCTGTGAAGGGCAGGACGATTCAGGATAACCTTCATATGGTACGCTTGATCTTAGAACAAGTCGACAGTGAAGCCGCGCTGATCAATTTAGATCAGTCCAAGGCCTTCGATAGGGTTGACCATCGGTTTCTGGAGGCTGTCCTGTCGGCGGCCGGTTTCGGAGCCGACTTTCGCTCCTGGATCCGACTCTTGTATGCGACCCCCGGTGCGCTGGTGGAAGTGAATGGGGTAAGGTCGGAGCCTTTCGTATTGTCTCGCTCCATTCGTCAAGGTTGTCCGCTATCGCCCTTGCTTTACGTTCTTGCGTTGGAACCATTCCTTCGCAAGTTAAAGGCGAATCCGGTCCTGCGCGGAATTACCCTGCCTGGCGCTACCACCTCGGCCAGGTATTCTGCCTATGCTGACGACGTTTCGGCTCTTGTGTCGAGCAGAGCCGAGATTGACGAAGTCAGCAAAGAAATAAGTGGGTATGAGATGGTGACAGGGGCCAAGATCAACCGTGATAAGTCTGTGGGCTTGCGGTTGGGTGCGTGGAAGGGAGTTTCTCTTCCCGGACCTTTCCTCTGGACGGATGGGCCGATCAAGATACTCGGCGTCTGGTTCGGTCCTGATCTCCAGTTGGAAATGAACTGGTCGGAGGTACAAGGGAAGGCCGAGATCGCGGTTAATCTGTGGTCTCGGAGGAGACTTTCCCTGAAGGGAAGGGCGGAAGTATGTGTTTCACACATCTATCCGATCCTCCTCTACCGACTCTCTGTGCTTCCACTCCCGTATGCCCGACTAATGTCATTAGTCAGGACCTTGTTCTCTTTCTTGTGGAGAGGCAAGGCCCCTTTGGTATCTCGCGAGGTCTGTTGCCTCCATCCCTCTGAGGGCGGTCTGGGGATGCCTAGCATTGAGATCCGTCAATATATGCTTCGCATTACCTTTTTAGACCGAATGTGTCGTGGGTCGAATGAGGAGGGTGCCTTTTGGAAAGAAGACGTCCAGAAACATTTTCCGTCCCTGAAAAGTGTGCACTCGTGCGAACAAGAGGCCGGCCGTTTACCACGTGCCGAGTGCTCTTTTTATCGTGAATGTCGTCGCGCTCTGAAGCTCCTCTTACGGGCTTCGGATGGTCTCTCCAACGCCCAGGCGTTGTCTCGCAAGGCATTATATCAAGTTTTAGTTAGGGGGTCCGTACAAGATGATCTGATTGGCGAGCTCGGTCTTACGAAGCAGGAGGCTCGCTCGATATGGCCTTGGGCGCCCGGGTTGAAATGTCTCAATAACGATGAGGCATCACTCACCTGGCTGGTGATTCGTGAAGCCCTCTGGGTCGGCAAGAGACTTTGTTCAGCAGGCTTGGAGAAATATCCAAACTGTCGTCGCTGTACGGGGAAGTCGAGACTATTGGTCACGCCTTCTTTCAGTGCAGGGCGGTAGTGCCGTTGTGCAGGTTTGTTGAAGGCCTCATGGTTCGCATGCTGCACGGAAAGTTTTTTGTCCTGGAAGCCAGTTCTGTTTGTAGCAATGTGGTGCCGCAGATGACGAAGGCTGAACACTATGTGTTCTGTTGCTTACTAGGGGTTATGAGAGTCGTGATTTGGACGACGCGTCAGAAGGGATTTCATGAGGGCGAGAAGTTTTCACTTCTTCCCAACTGATCTTGTTCTTTAAGCATCAGCTTAAAGTCAAGATCAGGACGGAAAAACGGCGGCTCACCTCATCGGAATTCAGCAAAAGGTGGGTGATTCTTGCGCGAATGTGCCGAGTAAAAGGGGCTGACCTTGAGTGGCATTTGGATGCCGGTTAGGCATTAAGGATATTGTTTTCCTGGGTTTAACATAGGCAACCCATCCCGGAGTTAGGTTAGATTAGGTTTTTTGTATTTTTTCTTTTAGTTTTTCTATTCTGGTAAACTTAGCTAGGGTGTATTTGCTCATTGGTCCCCTTTTATTTCTGTCCCCATTTTCTTTTCCTTTAGTTTAACTCCCCATCCCCTCCCTCGTTTTAGGTGGTCAGTGATGTCAGTTCTCTGGTAGATGCGGGGCGCTTTTCGTTTTCGTGCGTGTGTTTTTCGTATTTGTTGTTGTGTATGAATGAGTGTGTGCCTGTGTGAATGCTTGGGATGAATGAGTGTGGCTTTATTTTTCATAAGTCCCGCATCGATTTCGTCCGGTTAACTGATATTTCTGCCACATTCAATAGTTTGTGGGGGGTTTTATTACTAACACTAATTTTATTTGGTTTCTTGTAAATATTATTCTGTCATTTTGTATATATTTCATTGGGGATCTTTTTAGAAGTTGTTGTTTTTTATGCCCCTCCCCCCACAGACAATATTTGTACATAAGGGGATTATTTAGGTTTTTTCATGGAGTCAAAGAGGCATTTTGGTGTATGTAGTATGGAAGGTATGGTTAAATGTGTTGTTTTGGTGAAAGGAATATTGTTCAGTATGATAGGGTCAGTGGATGTGGCTAGCTAAGTTTTAATCTAAGACAAGTGATGACCGTCCTTTTACCCCAACCCCCTTTTCGGCCTTGTGCCACATTTGTACCTTAGTACAATAAATAATGTCAGGACTCCACACTCGGAGCCGTTCTTGGCTGGTTTCTGGTTATTTTTTGGACTTTTGCGGACAACTCGACCTTTTTTTGTGTGTGATTTTACCTGTTACCCTTTGGAACTGCATTTTGTTTAAAGTTTGTTTATTTTATTTGTATTTTTACGACCTTATTGTAAAAGTTTTTTGATTTTTTCTTTCTATTCTCCATTTTTTTTTTCACCCTCCCCTTTAATTTTTTACTCTTTATTCTGTTTATTCTAGTTTTCCTATTTTAATTTTTTTTTCCCCTTTAATTTTTACTCGTTTTCCTTTTTAATCTAATTTGCTTTTTTGAATTTCGTTTTTTTCTCCTGTAATTTCCGCAGTTTTTTCTTCTCATTTCTACCCCTTTTAATTTTTTTTTTCATTCTAGTTTTCCGTGTTAATTGTCATTTTCTTTATTTTCGTCCTGTTCGTTATTCTGTGTTTTGCTGTAATTTCTTATTAATTTATTTATTTAATTGTTTTCATCCTTTTAATTTTTACGTGTTTTTTTGCTTGTAATCGTTTTAATCTATTTGTTTATTTTCTTTTGTTTATTGGTTCGACTCGCTTAGGGTCGGCCATTTTTATTTTTTGTGTCTAGCTTCGTCTGTCTTCGTTACGTATTTTTTTTGTTTATTGACGTCGGCCATTTTTGATTTTTGTAACTAGCTTTGTGTTATTGTTTCGTAATTTTTTGTTGACGTCGGCCATTTTGATTTTATTTTAGCTTCGGCTTTTGTCGAAGTTTTTCTGTTTTTTTTTTTTTTTTTTGTCTAACGTTTTTATTTTTATTGTTTGTCTTTTATTGTTTCGCCTTTAGGCGATATTTGTATACGTTTAAGTGAACCGTGTTTATTCCCTTAATGTAATTGTTTTTTTGGTGTGCATAATTATTTTGTTGAGTTTGTTTAGTTAATTTATTTCTTTTCCTCTCGCCCATAAATTTATTTCCCACCCTCCCCTTTCCCCCCCCCTTCGCTGTTTAAAAAAAAAATGGATAAGAAGGATAAAAAAGTGCCTTCATTCTTAATTGTTAAAAAAAGCCTAAAATTGTTTTTTTAAAAGAAATATGAGGAAAACACCTCTTTAATCCCAAAAAAGACCCCCCGGATAAAAAAATAATAAGGAGGAATACCCTGACCTGCCCAGAGTTCCTACAAATGAGGAAATTGTGGACACTTTAAAAAAGCCTCCGAAAATATGGAGGCTGAAAAAAGCAATAATGACAAAGAAAAGGACAACGCATCTACGAATGCAGAGGCCGGGGAATCGCCCTCTTGTTGGTCGTCCCCACCGAAATGTATCATCAATCTTGCGGAGTTCTTGGAGCGTGCTAAGAGTTACGCTCACCTTGTCGTAGAAGGTGGACTCTTAGAAGACCCCAGGAATTGAAGAAGATTGAGAAACGAATAGTGTCAGTTTTCGTCGTCGACAAGCGTACGCGCAAAATTTGTCGCTCGACGAAAAACACAGTGTTAAAATCACTAGAGTCCTTGGGGTTTAAGCCCCTAAGAATAGTTAAGGGCGCAAAGTTTTTCATGTGGGACGTACTGTTACCCACAGCAGAAGATTGCGTAGCTGCGGCGAGCCGGGAGCTAATCAACAAAAGACCTTATCCTGCGCACGGAGTACGAAGGCCGCAGAAGGACCAGGTAACAGTATATGAGGTCCCTCCTCAGGTTATCGGTGAGCATCTCGCGGCTTTCTTTTCCCCAGTACGGCGAAATTCTGGGCGCCTCATGTGATAGCCTGAGCGGGGGGTGGAGCTTTGACATCATGTTGGATGAGAAAGCCTTCCGCTCCATCCCCAACTGTCTGGATGTTGGAGGCTTGAAATTACCGGTCATAGTAACAGGCCGAAGACCGGTATGCTGGAGGTGTGGAGTGACTGGTCATCTCTCCTCCTCCTGCCCAGAGAAGAAGGCCTCTGGTGGTCAAGCTCCAGTTAACCAAGATTCCCCTCTGACCGCGTCTGTAACTTCCGCCTCGCCTGTAATGGGCGTACCAGCTTCCGGGACCGGGTCGGTTAAACCACCGGTTGAGATTACATCAAAGACCTCATTCCCCAAAGAGCCTTCGCCCGCTGCTAGTGCAGTTGTGGAGAAGGGGAGGGGAATGGCTGGTGGCTGGTAAGGCCAGAGGGAAGATCCGGACAGCGGGCCCTCAGTCCCCTGATGCCCCGAGGGCCAAAGACACGGACAGCCCCACTCCATCTGGCAACGTCAAGGGCGATGCTCCGGCCTCTCTACAAGAGAAATGCAAAAAAAAAAGTTCGACCCTGGATTCGAAAAATTTGAAAAAATTAAAGAGCTGAAAAAAAAATTGGACAGCAAAGCTAAAACCAACTCAAATCCCACTCCTTCCTCGTCCTCTGCCCCGTCCACATCTTCAACCAAAAGTAAGCCTTCCCCTCAATCTTCACCAACAAAAGCCCGTCCTCTCAGTAGAGATCCCAGCCCATATAAACATAGATCGTTTCACACCCCGCTTCACACTCCCAGCCCTTCTCCTGATAAAACCCCTCGCCACACTCCTAGCCCTTCCCCCGTCAAAAAAAATCTGAAATGCCTCCTCCCCCCTCCAAGCGGGAACGAAGCCCCTCTCAAACAGGAAAAGAAAAAAAAAAGAAAAAATTCTTCTTCAACTCGGGCGAGGACCTCTGTAGAATTTCTTCTGAGCAAGCAGAGAGAGCCCGAGATTACGGAAACAGGATTAAGGAGCTAAAATACCTGCTTTCAATTAGGCAGTATGCCGATAAAGATGTGGAAGTGCCCTATCATTTCCCACAAGCCCAAAGAGTTTTAACAGTGGTGCGGACTGGTAGTGGTGCCAAGCCAATTTGGGCAATGATCGAGGAGGCTATTGCTTCTTTTAAAATGGCCTTACCCATTGCCATCACTCATAATGAACAGTTGAATCAGCTATCTAAACTTTGTGCAGGGAGGGTCCCCGTTTTAGTTCACCCATCCCTGTATAGAGCTTTTGAAATTAACTTTCCCCCTGGGATATCGGTGGAATCTCCCAAGACGGTACCATCAAAACTGAAATGGGCCATGGGTCTATGGGAGAGGCCGTCGGTATCCTTACCCCGGCCATGTTTAAAGCAGGTAAACAACCCTAATCGGACTTCTCAATGGCTCTCTGGTTAGCTACGTTAAATGTGCGGGGCCTGAGGTCCGAGTCTCGCAGGGCGAGGCTCTCTCGTGACCTTCAGCGCCTCGGGGTGAATGTTTGTTGTGTGCAAGAGACCCGGTTTTCTTCTCATGACCGTGAGGATATACTGCCTAGAGGGTTCGCCCTTTATTCAGCATGTTTTGATGGTCGTTCGAGGGGTGTCTCTTGGCTAGTGAGCAAGTCTTTGAAGGCTGCATGTACCCTTGTCTTCGCAGATCCGGCGGGCAGGCTTTGTGTGCTGGATGTTACTATAAAGGATAAGGCTTTACGTCTCATTGGGGTTTATGCGCCCAATAGTCATACTGAGCGGCCTGCTTTGTTTCGGCAGATCGAGCCGTTTTGACGACTTCTCGTCGGGTAGTCTTAGCGGGATTGGAATGCCGTCCTTGACCCCGATATAGATCGTATAGGTAAAAAACCGGGTACTAACAATCCTGATGTGAAGGCATTTCGGGGCTTTATCGGCAAGTTTGATCTTGTCGATAAGTACCGGAATGAGCACCCTCAGGAGGTAGCATGGACTTGGACAACTAGTGGCGACTCGGATCCTGGCTCGCTTGCGAGCTACCTGGACCGAGTGTTAGTTAGGAGAGTCGATGTAGGGCTCTTAGAGTGTCCAAGTTTCCACTATATAGTTTATACGGATCATAGGCTTGTCCGGGTCCGTGTAAACTTAGATAAGCCTAAGGTTAGGATGGCTGGTTACTGGAAATTTAACTGTTCATTATTTGGTGAGCAGGATTTCCGGGACCAGCTGCTACTAATGATTCAGAGGAAATTGACGGGGGCGGTTGTGGGAAACGCCTGGTGGGGAAATTAAAATCTAACATTAGAACGTTTGCTGCCGATTTTAGTCGTCGACTCAATCTAGATAGATTAGCGGCGCAAACGGCTTTAGAAGATAAAGTTGATCGGGCCGTGAAATCCCGTGTTAGTCGGGACATAGTCTTAGCTAAGGCAGAGTTGGCCTCCTTGCTTATCAAGAAGGATCAAGCTCTGGTAGTTAGGGCTAGGCTAAAAAGAATGTCTTCTGAGGCAACGAATATGGCCGCTGAATTGCGTGCAGAGGAAAATCGGAACGCGGCTAAGCGACATATAGCGTGCGTCACATTGCCGGATAAGCGGACCGTGACTACAAGCGCGGGCATATGCGAGGCCTTTCGGCTTTACTTTCAGGATCTTTTCACCAGGGAGCCCGGTCTGAGCTCTGCTCAGTTCGACGCCTATTTGGCTGACTTTCCCTGCCTTGAGGCAGCTGAAGCGGCTAGGTGCGAGGGTCCCATAACAGAGTCGGAAATCTGGGAAGCGCTGAAGCAGGTTGGCCTGGATAAGTCTCCGGGACTAGATGGACTTCCCTACGAAGTGTACTTGAGGCTGTCGCCCGTTTTTGTTCCTTTGCTGCAGCTGATTTACAACCACTGGATGAGGCAGGGTCTTTACCTCGACGCTTCACCAGGGGTGTGATCAAGTTGTTGCGTAAGGACAAGAACGGTGGGGATGGGTTAGGGAACTTTCGCCCTTTGACGATGTTAAATACTGACTTAAAGATTTTGGCGAAGATCTTAGCCAACCGTTTGCAGCTTGTCCTGTCTCGTCTGATTGGCCCCGAACAGACTTGTGCTGTGAAGGGCAGGACGATTCAGGATAACCTTCATATGGTACGCTTGATCTTAGAACAAGTCGACAGTGAAGCCGCGCTGATCAATTTAGATCAGTCCAAGGCCTTCGATAGGGTTGACCATCGGTTTCTGGAGGCTGTCCTGTCGGCGGCCGGTTTCGGAGCCGACTTTCGCTCCTGGATCCGACTCTTGTATGCGACCCCCGTGCGCTGGTGGAAGTGAATGGGGTAAGGTCGGAGCCTTTCGTATTGTCTCGCTCCATTCGTCAAGGTTGTCCGCTATCGCCCTTGCTTTACGTTCTTGCGTTGGAACCATTCCTTCGCAAGTTAAAGGCGAATCCGGTCCTGCGCGGAATTACCCTGCCTGGCGCTACCACCTCGGCCAGGTATTCTGCCTATGCTGACGACGTTTCGGCTCTTGTGTCGAGCAGAGCCGAGATTGACGAAGTCAGCAAAGAAATAAGTGGGTATGAGATGGTGACAGGGGCCAAGATCAACCGTGATAAGTCTGTGGGCTTGCGGTTGGGTGCGTGGAAGGGAGTTTCTCTTCCCGGACCTTTCCTCTGGACGGATGGGCCGATCAAGATACTCGGCGTCTGGTTCGGTCCTGATCTCCAGTTGGAAATGAACTGGTCGGAGGTACAAGGGAAGGCCGAGATCGCGGTTAATCTGTGGTCTCGGAGGAGACTTTCCCTGAAGGGAAGGGCGGAAGTATGTGTTTCACACATCTATCCGATCCTCCTCTACCGACTCTCTGTGCTTCCACTCCCGTATGCCCGACTAATGTCATTAGTCAGGACCTTGTTCTCTTTCTTGTGGAGAGGCAAGGCCCATATGGTATCTCGCGAGGTCTGTTGCCTCCATCCCTCTGAGGGCGGTCTGGGGATGCCTAGCATTGAGATTCGTCAATATATGCTTCGCATTACCTTTTTAGACCGAATGTGTCGTGGGTCGAATGAGGAGGGTGCCTTTTGGAAAGAAGACGTCCAGAGACATTTCCCGTCCCTGAAAAGTGTGCACTCGTGCGAACAAGAGGCCGGCCGTACTCCACGTGCCGAGTGCTCTTTTTATCGTGAATGTCGTCGCGCTCTGAAGCTCCTCTTACGGGCTTCGGATGGTCTCTCCAACGCCCAGGCGTTGTCTCGCAAGGCATTATATCAAGTTTTAGTTAGGGGGTCCGTACAAGATGATCTGATTGGCGAGCTCGGTCTTACGAAGCAGGAGGCTCGCTCGATATGGCCTTGGGCGCCCGGGTTGAAATGTCTCAATAACGATGAGGCATCACTCACCTGGCTGGTGATTCGTGAAGCCCTCTGGGTCGGCAAGAGACTTTGTTCAGCAGGCTTGGAGAAATATCCAAACTGTCGTCGCTGTACGGGGAAGTCGAGACTATTGGTCACGCCTTCTTTCAGTGCAGGGCGGTAGTGCCGTTGTGCAGGTTTGTTGAAGGCCTCATGGTTCGCATGCTGCACGGAAAGTTTTTTTTGTCCTGGAAGCCAGTTCTGTTTGTAGCAATGTGGTGCCGCAGATGACGAAGGCTGAACACTATGTGTTCTGTTGCTTACTAGGGGTTATGAGAGTCGTGATTTGGACGACGCGTCAGAAGGGATTCCATGAGGGCGAGAAGTTCACTTCTTCCCAACTGATCTTGTTCTTTAAGCATCAGCTTAAAGTCAAGATCAGGACGGAAAGGCGGCGGCTCACCTCATCGGAATTCAGCAAAAGGTGGGTGATTCTTGCGCGCGATGTGCCGAGTAAAAGGGGCTGACCTTGAGTGGCATCTGGATGCCGGTTAGGCATTAAGGATATTGTTTTCCTGGGTTGAACATAGGCAACCCATCCCGGAGTTAGGTTAGATTAGGTTTTTTGTATTTTTTTTTTTTAGTTTTTCTATTCTGGTAAACTTAGCTAGGTGTGTTTTGCTCATTGGTCCCTTTTTATTTCTGTCCCCATTTTCTTTTCCTTTAGTTTAACTCCCCATCCCCCCTCGTTTTAGGTGGTCAGTGATGTCAGTTCTCTGGTAGATGCGGGGCGCTTTTCGTTTTCGTGCGTGTGTTTTTTTCGTATTTGTTGTTGTGTATGAATGAGTGTGTGCCTGTGTGAATGCTTGGGATGAATGAGTGTGGCTTTATTTTTTCATAAGTCCCGCATCGATTTCGTCCGGTTAACTGATATTTCTGCCACATTCAATAGTTTGTGGGGGTTTTATTACTAACACTAATTTTATTTGGTTTCTTGTAAATATTATTTTGTCATTTTGTATATATTTCATTGGGGATCTTTTTAGAAGTTGTTGTTTTTTTATGCCCCTCCCCCACAGACAATATTTGTACATAAGGGGATTATTTAGGTTTTTTCATGGAGTCAAAGAGGCATTTTGGTGTATGTAGTAAGAAAGGTATGGATAAATGTGTTGTTTTGGTGAAAGGAATATTGTTCAGTATGATAGGGTCAGTGGATGTGGCTAGCTAAGTTTTAATCTAAGACAAGTGATGACCGTCCTTTACCCCAACCCCCTTTTCGGCCTTGTGCCACATTTGTACCTTAGTACAATAAATAATGTCAGGACTCCACACTCGGAGAGATGCCAACCAATTCCACGCCAATTTAAACTTTGACTTTCCCGCGCGAATTAACCTGACTCAACAACCTAATGGTTTACTCAATCTCTCTTTAAAACAAACTTCTCAAAAAATTCATTTACTTTACTTGAGAAAGTGGAATATATATTCACTACATAATTAGTAACAGTAACAAACAAAACTTTCAACAATTAACAGTTCAAGGTACGCAACTTCGTACGACTTAAGAATATTTACAATAACACTCGTATACACACATTAACATTTGAACTGTAAAATCAAACACTTTTGTACGTTGAACAGCAAACTGTTTAATTCTTACCATAAATCATCAAAACATTGATTTAAGCATTCAAACATAATCAACAACAAACTACATGTCTTATTACACCAATATACGACAAATCACCAACTCATTTGTATATATTTAAATTGTATATAAATTAATGTTATTGTTATGCATTCAACTTTTGTCTTGTTTTTCCAACTTTATTTGCATGATTTGTTCGAGCTGCCAGGTTTTTCGAATTCATATCTTTATAAGGACGATAAATCCTCATTCAAGTAAATTATACATTCTCTTTGATCATCTAGATAAATCGCAGTAAATCTAATCCACATAACTTAAGGATTATAATTTTCCCGCGCGAAAATAAACACAACTGAACCCAAAAACTCGACTCGAAGATTACTCTGTGAATACAAAGAACTTCAACTGGCAAGACTTTACTTATCCAAAGTGAATTATTAACGCTCACTACTTTAAGTAAATACTATTAGTATTATTGAACATATTTCATACTTACAGTTAAGGGTAGACTACTTCTGAATGACTCAATTCTAAACAATACAAAAAGAACAACACGAACATAACGGTGTTTAAACACTAATTACGAATTCTTAGACTGTTATACAAATACACCAAGACACCAAAAAACAAACAAAATCTTCATCCACTAACAAACATAACACAATAATATATTGTAATAATATTTTGGATATAATATTTGTATTATTATAAATGCATTTGTTAGTTTGAATTGCATACATGTTTTGCCTTGTTTTATATTAAGTATTATTATTTATTGTTGTGGATGCAAAAGAAGATCACGCAACCTGACAAAAAACACCATAGCAAAAAATCTTAGTTCATTCTGCGCATCCCCAACAAGACTCTAGTGAAGAAGACTCTCCAGAGAAAGGCATACTTCGCCATACAGATCAACTTCTTGGTATATGTGCAGATGAGGACATGATTGTTAGAAAAAAAAGCTGTCCCAGTAATAAGAAAAATTAGATGCCTTCCGAAAAGCATTTGTGCGAGAGTGTACTGTACTGTAACAGACTCGGCTCGCTAATTCCACTTTTCTCGTCTATATTTTACTCCTTAACAATTTTCTACCTATTGACGGATCTATTTTATTTTAAAAACCATCTAATATATATTTCCAGATCATCTTAAACGCGTCAGGATAAATTTAAATCAGAGTTACTTTCTCGTGGCATCAATGTTGTCAAGGAAAGTCCCCAATACACCGATGACGATGTACACAAGAAATATGTGACGTAATACACATATTTTTCGGTGCCTTGTAATCGATGTCGGAAACGTGGTGGAGCTGATTTGTTTAACAGATTTGTACACAAACGGTAAAAAAGAAATTAACTTTTTTTTCTTAGAATGTGTTTCCAGCAATTTAATTTACTTGTATTTTTTGTTTAAGCTTTTTAAAATTGTAATTTATACCAAAAAAAAAAAAAAAAGTCAGACGAAACCTGTTTTAGTTTTTATGTCTACAAAAGTAATTTAAAAATCGAAAAAGGGTTAGATTTGAAAGATGAAAAATAAATAAATAATACAAGTAATTTTGCATATCAGAAGATATGAGTTTTAAAATAATTCTTATTTTTATTTTACAATACAATACATCATCACTTGTTTGTATGTAATCGACTATTTTTATTTTCTCAAAATAGTTTTGCTTTTGTAAGGATGACCTTCAAAGACTTTTTTTTAAGCTATAAATTATTTTTCAAGGTTTCCAAAATATACAATGCTAATTATGAACAAATCTGGCAAAGGTTTTCAAAATGTCACATTCGAATCATAAAACTAAAAAAGCTTATTGACTTCTTAGTTTGTTTTTTTTTCAAGGTGATTGCTTCGAGATAGTGACTTCTTCTGTTTTTCGCTAGAGAAGTTAAAACTAGACATCTTAGTTTTCTATTTTCTTTTTCAAAATCTAGAAAATGTTCCAAAAGTAAAAGAATAGTTTATATTTTGTGAGTTTCAGATTCTGTCAAAAAAAGACAGAATTGCTTGGTCGATAAGGTCGAAAATAAACCGGTGAGATTAAAACTGGTCGAGGGGAGATTAATGTAAGCAAGGATTGTCTTTTGGGGCGAGTGTGGGATTAAAATTTTAATTATAAATTGTTTCAGTTTACTTTAACCTTTTAATAAGATTTTTCTATTTTAGTAGCTTTATAAAAATGATTTAAGTTTTGCTGAATATTTTTAGGTATGTTCACACTAGTTTGTGATACCTAATTTTTTAAAAAAATGAAAAATAATTAAAAACAGCAAAGGAATAAATTTTTGTTTAATCGATGATGCCTGCCATTTTGTTTGAAACATTTATAAACAAAAGTTAAATTCTCCGTTTTAAAAATCTTGTAAAAATTAAAATATACTTTTTTTAAAAAGTTGTTTGAGGAAATTTAAAATTAATCTAATTTGAAATAAACAATATTTACTTATTAGCAGAAAAAATTTTTAACCACAGTAACATGTTTGGAAAAGAAAAAAAAATGAATTTTAGTGGTTCGTTAGACAAATTGCCAGAAGCAAATGGGTGGGAGATCTATAGATGGGGGTCATTTTAAGTGGGTGGTGGTTGTGGTTAAAAGTACAATTATATGTTTAACTTACTAATAAGATTTATATTGAGGAGAGATTTTTTTTTTTTTATCCAAGTGTTATTTTTTTTTTAAATACCAAAATAAACTAATATTTTGGATTTTAAAATTTTAAGGCGAAGCAGTCTATTTAAGTGAGAAAAAACAAACGCTAATACTGTTTCAAGAATTAGAAAAATACTTAAAATTAAAAGATAAATCTTATTGTTGCTATCATTGACATTTTTATTTTGTTGTCCAAAAAAAAAAAAAAATTAAAAAGATATCTGCATTCTAAAGACAAGAATTCTCTCCCTTGATTTCTCTCCCTCCCCACCTAATTGTATTTGTTGAGGTTTTGAATCGGAAAAGAAAAACTAAAAATATCGTTTTTTAATTCTGATAAAATTTATTTCATATTAGTTAAACCTTCCTCATTCTTTGTGAAGAAGCTCCAAGACCAAAGTGGCTCTAAACATCAACTAAGAGAATTATTATTCCCATCAACAAAACAAATCTATTGATTCCCAGAATAAAGGCAAACACTACCTTACTTGCTTTTTTAAGTTTGTTGGCTTTAGTTTTTACTTTTAAATCTCATCACTTTTTAAATTTAAATTAAATATATATCCGTGATGTTTTTTAAACAAAAGTAAGTAGTTTTTAGTCTTAGAACTTATATTTTATTTCGGACGATAAGCAAGGCTATTAAAATCCGAAGGCAATAAGTGCGATCTTTATTTTAATTTATTTTTTGTTTTAAAACCAATACACCACAAATTATTATACACAGGGTGGTCCGAAGGTCTTGTCGCCCCCTACCGAAAAGTAATGAGAATAGAACAAGTAATACCAAGCACATATACTGGATTCAGCTTATTCACTTTCAATGTCACACACCGAGAAGGTCTGTATGAATATTGAACACCATCATTATTTTGGAGTGACAAGATTTTAGGACCACTCTGTTTTAATTTTTTATTTATTTATGGTAAAACGTGCTTAGATTATGAGGCCATGTAAAGCAATCTAAGGGAGATAATTTAACATATAGTATATAAAATTTGTTTGGGCATTAAAAATAACTGATAATATCCAAGTATTCAAAGTAATTTTATACTTTTTTCTTTTTTTTTTTTTTAAATTGAGTATCTTTAGTTTAATTTTACTGTGATACCTCGGCTTAGTCGTTTCGAGTTAAGTCATTTTCGAAGATACGTCGGTTTTTTAAAATATTATGTGGAAAAATAAAGCTTGCCTTAGGTTGTTTTACTCAAGTTTGCATAAATTTAAAATTGTTTTTTTTTATTTAATTATTTTATTCAGAATACTGTATACATACATATATATATATATATATATATATATATATACTATACTGAATACATATCGTAAATACTATAATGGGGAGTGCTTATTTGCTGTCTTTAGTGTGGTTATTTTAAATCGTTTTTCGACCTAAATTGTGACCCCTGTAAACGATTTTATTTTTAATGATAGGGTGAGGTATGTCTGTATAATTCCACTGTTTTTAAAGTCTGCCGATTTGTCATGTTACAATAGAAATAAATTAAACAATAAGTCAGTTGAAATGTGAATTTGATTCTGTTGATAAAAAAGAAAATTAAAGTGATTCAAAATATTTTAATGTACAAAGTAAATAATAGCATAATATCATTGTATCTTTTCTTTACGTGGGCATTTTAACTTAGCAAAAATTAGCTGTTCTTTTTGGAGTAGGTGAACAACTTTCTAGATTGATTTCATGATCACAAATTTGTCTCCTTGAAAAGAAATTACTAAATTTTCTAATAAACCTAGAAGTAAAATAACATTTTCAAATGATAAACTATTCATTTTTTAAAGTTTTATATTGCTAACAAATATACACTTTTACATTTTAACTAAATATAGATCATGGCATGTCGTCATCTGTCCAGACGTCTTTCCTTGTGTGTTCGCATTTCAAGCCGGTGGGCCTGTTCCTCCCTGAACAAACTACTTCAACAAAATTCAATAGGCCATCAAAATCCAAGCTTTGTACCTGCTATCACATGGAACCAATTGAGTAAAAGACTTTATTCTTCAACGGCATCTACTTGTTTTAATATTCAAGATGAAGATGATTTCCAGAAAAGAGTCATTGAAAGCTCCACACCTGTCATTGTTGATTTCCATGCTACGTAAGCATTTTATCCTCTGTGTTCAAGATGTATACTTTGTATGATCTCTAATTCTGTCAACTGGGACCCAACAATTTCTGTTATATTCCCTCCCTTCATCTTTTTTTGTCAATCCATGAGCACAATATATTTAACATAATTTTATTGAATAATTTGCTGCCAGGAAATTTGATTCACTGTCTGTGCTAAACAATTTTTCTTACCAGAATCTATCCAGCATCTTTAAGTCTACTCTTAATCCATACATTGAATATTGTTGAAACATCTGGTCTGGTGTTTCTGCTATGTATCTAAAGATTCTTGACAAGATCTAAAAAAGAATCTGCAGTGTTATCATTCCTGACCTGGCATCTTGGCTTCAATCACTTACCCAGTGTCATAATGTAGCTTTCCTGTGCCTTTTTTCTATAGATATTTTTATGGCAATTATTTTCATGAGCTTTCCTCTTTATACTATGACTTTGTGAATGAAATATAGTACTAGATTGGCAGTTAGGTCTCATAATTTCACTGATGAAATTGCTAAATGTAACTTCTATTCTGATAGTTTCTTCTTCCACACTTCTTGCTTGTGGAACTCTTCTGGCTTCCTGTTAAGTACGATCTTCAAAAATTTAAATGCAACATCAATCACTGTCATTTTTCTTTTTTTATTGTCCTTTCTACTCCATAAAATTTTCTCAGTATCTTTCACTCTTGGTAACTCCTTGCACCTTTTTGTGGCTTTATCCTTTGTTCCCTGTTTAGGATTAGCTTTCTGGGTCCTTCTAAAATCTTTTCATTCTCTTTCATTCCCAGTAGCCTCTTGTGTCTTAGTGGCATTATTGCCTTGCTAGGGCAAATTGAAAAAATCTATCCCACTCCATTTATATGTAATTGTGGTCTGCTACAGTTTGTTTCATTCATTTGATAGCCTTTTCTATAGTTTTCTTTAACAGTTTTATAGAAAATGTTATTTTATTTTTGTGGTGATCTTGTAGTTTAATTATTTTTGTTGTTATGAGGGTCCTTGATTAGTTACAGCAATTGAATCTAAAGAATATTAACAAACTTTTCAGTTACCTTTTTTTTTTTTTTTTTTTATTTATTATTAACTTTATTTATTTATTTATTTATTTATTTGTTGGCACTATTAATGTTGTTTGTATTTTATTCATACAATTACCAAAACATAGCAACTTTCAAAACTAAAAAAACATAGTTTGCTTACAACTTTATGATGAAAAGATAAACCCACCATTAAAATAACTGGTGAAATGTTTGGCAATGTTTAACCTTTGTACCTGCAAAAAAAAATGGTGTGTCAAAAGGACAGTTATTCCCTTGACACTGCTATTAGTGGATTGTCCAGACAGCTCATGCTGATTTTTAGTCATTCATGTTCCAATACGATGGAACACATCAAATTTATTGACTGAAATAATATGCTTACATTTCTGATTAGAGCACACTTCAACGTATCTTTTGAGAAAGAAAAGTTTAAAATTACTTAATCCGTGTCAATTTTGCATCCCTATGAAAATGGAAGATTATAAGGTGCATTTTAGACACTTGACAATTTAGATTTTTTTTTTATTGTAAATGCCTTGCAAACAACAAAAAAAATATGTGCTGCTAACAGTGAAGGTGCTTTGGCTGACAGAACTGTACAGAAGTGGTTCACTAAGCTAGCTTAGAGTTGGTCATTGTAACCTTATTAATGAACAGTGCTCAGGCAGACACAGATGTTGTCCAAATCAAGACATTGAGAATAGCCTGCATTACACAATGCAGGAATTGGCAGAAACAGTAAATTTATCAAAATCCACCATCCATGAGCACTTAGTGAAGCTTGGGTACTCAAATGACTACAATGTCTAGGTACCACATGATCAGAGTGAAAAGAATCTTTTGGGATTACATTTCTGCTGTGGTTTGATGTATAAACACAATAAGAATGCATCCTTTTTTAAGCAAATCGTGATGGGGTGAGAAATGGATTGTTTACAACAATGTTCCACAAAACAGATCCTGGGGTGACATGAGCCAACTTTAGCCACCTCAAAAGCGTGTCTTCATCCTAAGAAAGTCATGCTGTGCATCTGGTGAGATTAGAAAGAATCCTGTACTATGAGCTTCTGCCAAGTAACCAGTCAATTGATTTTAAAAAGTACAACTGGACAAATTAAAAGCAGTAATTCTAGAAAAACACTCAGAATTGGCAAACAGGAAAGGTGTTTTTCATTTTGGTAGTGCCAGACCTCACATTTTTATTGGTAACACAGCAAAAATTGTTGCAGTTTGGCTGGGATGTGTTACCCCACCTGCCATATTCGCCAGACATTGTTCCTTTGGATTTTCATTTAATCATGTCCTTGCTAAATAATCTCACTGGTAAAGAATTTTCATTCTTTGGATGACATAAAAAAAACACCTCAATGAGTTATTTGCTGAAAAACTGGGAAGATGGAATATTTAAGTTGAAGGAAAAATGAAGAAAGGTTGTGTAACAAAATGGTTCATATTTAGTTGAATATTTAATGGCATAATTTTGTTTAGTGTTTTAATTTCCCTTAAAAATTGGCATGAACTTTTTGGACAACACAATATTTTAACTACCTTCACTCCTCAGCAATGTTTGTTTTAAAAAATGATGGTTAGAATTTTAATAAAACCGAAACATATGGAAGTGAATCTATACATTTATAATTTATTTCTTTGTTCTTGAGAATTTACAACAAAAATATTAAACACTATATTTATTTGTTTATTTACACTATTTATTGTTTATTGAAATGGTTGTCAAAATATTGGCTAATTGCCAATTGATTCAAACTTTATAAAAATGTAAATAATAAAGATTTCATTATAGTTGGTTCACATATTTTTATAATTTAGGTGTTTAAAATTTATTAATAAAATTGTTTTCAAAATTTATTTCTTTATAAATTGATAAATGTTATATTGTGCAGGGTGCAGCAGAAATATCTCCCACATAATGGTAAGACATTAGATAGTTGAAGACACCATTACTACTAATGTCTTGCCATGATGTGGGAGATATTTTTTGATGTACATTGTATTAAGTTTAATACAATTGTATTAGTTTTTAGAATGTTCTAAATGTAAAATTATATTTTGTAAATAAACAATCTAATAAATAAATAGCATTTAATACTTTATTTTTAAATTCTCACAAACAAAAAAAAATAAATGTATAAATTCACTTTAATCATATGTTTAGTTTTTATTGCAATTCTAATTATCCTTTTCAAAAAACAATAAATATTGCTACAGAGTGAAAGTCTCCCCCACTTCAATTTATTGATTTCAAATAGCTTCATGAATTTACCTAAGATGCTTTTTCTCTTAATGAAAATTAAAAATATCTAAAAGAATCTTTGAAATTGTAATTCTTTTGTTACATAAGCCCTTCTCCTTTTTTATGTTACTCTAATCAAATTTCACTGTGGATCTATTTTAGGGAATAACCTAAACTTGGATAAAGTATTAGCCGACCTTTGGTAAGAATTCTAATTTTTCTAAGGCTAATCTTTAAGTTATAAATCCTCCTTAAATAAGATGTAGCATTTACAGTCTGAAATATTTGAATAAGAAGAGAAAATGTAATGAAACAATTTTTGATCTGTATAGTCATTATATAATGATTTAATATGCTGTCATTTATTTGCAGATGGTGTGGGCCTTGCAAATTACTGACTCCTCGTCTTGAGAAGATTGTTGATAACCAAAAGGGTGATGTGGTTCTGGCTAAAGTAGATGTAGATGACAACACGGAAATAGCTATGCAATATGGAGTGAGTAATTTAATGTTTGCTGTTCTCCCCCTCTTGAAGGGCATATATAAATAAGAATTTGTTCCTTAATAAGTTGATAACTTGCTTGTTAAATTTCTTTTGTTTGGTAATTTTTATCCTGCTATTACATTGTTATAGACAAGTGTATGGTTGCAAGAATGAATTACAACAACAGCAGAAATAGATTTACGCGATTTATTTTGACAGGAACGTGAGGATTTGGGACAGCTATCTTGTGGTATAGTTCGTAAGCCGGCTTCGGATCTAGGTCGATCTCTCATAGTAGTTCACACATGTTGATGCTGGCGCTCCCTTGCTGACAGCTGCTGACCGCTCAGCCTGACCATGACAGGTCTCCTCCCTGGCCACCTGTTGACTGCCTGTTGTACTTCCGTGTGACCCCTTTTATGCTGTTTTTTTTTTTTATGGCTTAACAGGCTCGAAAAACAAAGCGAGTATAATTAGGAGGGAAGCATTTTTATTGGATGAAAAATAGAACACTTTAAATATTATTTTATTTTTCGACCGGAACTCGTGCGTTGGGAACATTTGTAAACGAAGATACTGGTCATTTTGTGACGGGGCTTTGTCCCATTCACATCCGGCTCTCGCTCTTGAGTATGTTAGTTTATTTGCCTGTAAATCAGCCGAGATATGTCTTATTTTATTTTATAACAACATTCATCTATTTATGGTTAGAATGAATACTATATTTTTGTTAATTTAGGCAACCTGGCTGAATAAAATAAAATAAAAACAAAAAACCCTCAAATTTTTAAATAGGAATATCATACAAGTTGAGTAATTTGGGTTTAGTTATATGTTCGTTGCGATTGGCTCAAAATGAGAAATCCCAGAACCAAGTTCAAAAAACCAGTTGGGTTCATTACATTAACTTACGTGCAAATACTCTTTGGAAAGGTATGGCTCTACCCCCGCCCCCCTCCGATATCTGAGATCTTGATTTGATATTTGGTTATCTTGGTTGTTTCATACTATTTTCGATAATTTTGTATCTTTTTTTTTTTTTTTTTTTTTTTTTTAATTATTTGTTATTATACTTTTATTCAAATTACTGTTCACATATTTGGATTTTTTTATATATAATCTTTATTTTTTTTTTAAATTGAGTATTTTTTTTAAATTTTTATTTACCATCATTTTATTTATTTGTGCAAATATCTTTTGCTTTCACAGGTTCAGTCAGTTCCAACAGTGATTGCTGTTTCAAAAGGAAAAAAGGTTGATCAGTTTATTGGCCTTCAACCAGATGATATGATTGAATCTTTTGTAGAAAAACTGAAGCTTTAATTGGCAGCAATTGAATATCATGAACTATGGAGTTTGCAAACAATACACAGAAAATATTATAGAAATGAAAAAGTGCTTCCTTTTTTTTTTTTTTTTTTTATATGAAAGTTAGTATTTCTTTCCTACAAGATTTTGGTTATATCATTCTTTATCTTTGATAAGGGACATTTTTCTTAATCCCTAAAATTAGGTATCATCATGGAAATTGTATTAGATAAAATAAATAAATTAATAATGTCTGATTGAATAAGTTACAAACATTATGTCTGCTTATTTTGATCATAATCCTTTCATATTCAAACATTTTTCCATATATTACAATTAAATGAGGCAAGAAATGCACTGTAACAGTGCTTAGGTAATAAAAGTGATTCTCACTGTTACAATGCATTTCTTGTCTAATCTAAGTTTAATATACGGAAAAATATTTGTGAATATGAAAGAATTATGATCAAAATAAGCAGACAATGTTTGTAACTGATTCAATCAGACATGCCTAAAAGAGAATTTGCTGCCTATGGGTTCTCTTGTTGAGTTCAATGTATGAGGTTCCCAACAAATTAATTATCTGCATGCCTATGACAGGCATGGCTTTTGAGACCGGCTCGAGAATTGCATAAAAGACCACAAACAGTACAGGAGAATGTATTGTATCCAAGTGCAGCAGGAACACTGTTAGATGTCTTATTTTGCTTTCTCATTTCATGTAGTTGACTGATGGTTACTTCTCAGTGCAGCTATATCGATGTTGCACTTCTTTAGCTCCAATGCAACAAGAACTGTTTTTCTTTCTGGTGCTGAGTTGTTGTATTTTACAATATATATATATATATATATATTTGTTTATAAGTTTGACAGTTAAAAAAAAAAAAATTGGCCAGACCAGAAAATTTAAGTCAAAATATGAAACTTAGCCATTAGTCGTAATGAGAATCATTTTACATAATTTTTTTTTTTTTTGAATTTGCTTTTAATATTTTAAGCAAGAAGGATCACGATTTTGAAATGAATTGTGATGTAACTTGTACTGCAAAAACTGACTCTTCATTTCTTGAAAAGTCATTTCTATTCAGCAATAGAAAAAAATACTATTGAATAAAAATACTGACCTTAGAAATTCAAATCATTTATAGTTTGAAATGCATCTCTATTGTTGTTACTTTTTATTTTCAAATAAAATTGTAAATTTGTCTTTTTTTATTATTGTACTTCAAAAATATTGAGTTTCTAATGATATTTAAAGGTGTCATTGAGGATCTCCATCAATGATGTTTAGATGATGCTTGTTAATTTGTTAATAGTGGATAAGAAAATAAATATTTACTCTAAATCTTTTAAAGAACTGGAAATTGACTACAATTACATTTTGGCAGCAGATTTGTTGTGTACAACTTTTTACAAAGGATGATGGTTAATTTGTTTACAATTTCATCTAAAGTCTGTGTATTTGTTATACAGGGAAAATCTTGTACTTTGTCTTGCCAGGAGATATATTCTAATGGTTATTGTGGAAAATCTTTCATTACATATATGAAAATACATAAAATATATCTTTTATTCAATATATTTATATATTAAATATATATATATATATATATATATATATATATATATATATATTTTTTAAATTTGGATAAGATTCTGATGGAATGGTAAATATTTAAAGACAATTTGGAAAACACTTATTTTGACATATCACACTGTCAGAAAAACAGATTTTGATTCAAACAAATCTATATTGGCGAGGCATATTAGTCATATCTACACTGGATTTATTTACTATAACTGTTTAATTTTTTTTTTTTTTTTTTTTTTATCATTTCACCCCAAGCAAGGCAACAATGCCACTAAGATGCAACGGAGTGTAAGAGAATACGACTTTAGTGATGAGAAAGGACAATAAAAGAACAGAATTCAGGAAGGCAGAAAATGGTGATTGTTGTTGCATTTAAATTTTTAAAGATTGTAGGTAGAAGGGAAGCAAGAACCTGGAAGACAGTCCACAAGTAAAAAGTGCAAGAAAAGAAACTATTAGAATACCTACGTGTAACTATCAGTTCTATTTTTAAATTCATGCAGTTGTGGTACTAAAGGGGTGGGCTCATTAGAACAATTACCATTTATAGTGGTGGGGAAGTGTCAGAAGTCAAGATACCAGGACAGATAACATTACAGACCCTTCTTTGGATTTAGTTGAGAATCTCAGAGATATATAGCAGGAGAACCAAATTAGATGTGGCAGCAATATTCAATGCATGAGACAATTGGTAGATTTATAAATGTGCAAGATGAATTCTGATGAGAAGAATTCTCTGGCACGACATGCTGAACCAACCTTCCTAGCAATTGATTCAATTCATTCCACTTCATGTCTGGAAAACATGAGATGAAGAAGGTGCAATGAGTTGCTCTCCTGGAGGTTAGCATCTGCCATGTTGATGAAAGACAAAAATGGTTCAATTTCAAGCCCTTTTTTATTTAGAGATTCATTTGTTATAAGATTTTTCATATCACATCCCACATTGTTTCAACATCAGTAAGGACAAGTGATAGGCTGTAGAATATATGAAAATATATGATAAATCTTTCATCCATTAAATACATCAAAATGTATAACAACAGGCTTGAAAAAAAAGTAAGGTTTTTATTTCTTTCATAGATGTTGCAATAATAATTTTAGAAAAATGAAAATGGAAATTAATATTTGGAAAGTTATAAACAATTTTTATCAATTTATAAAATTTTATTTTAATTAAAAATGATGATTCAAGCAAAAGATGTTCTCATTTTAAAATCAAAAAATTTAAAACTTTCAATTTAATTCAAATAATTGAAGTTTTAATTTTTTGTTGAAAACATGAGAACTTTTATGTTCATCTGTTTAATAAAAGTTTTAAATGGAATAATTATATTTATGCTCTACTTTTTGTATTGAAATTATATTTTTTTATTTGAATACTAAAGAACTTTGGATTATTTAACTAACTATATGAGTTCTTTCCTATTTTCTATATATTTTATACACACACACACATGTTAAAAATGGATATATATATATATATATATATATATATATATATATATATATATATATATATATATATATATATAATTTTTTGGATGATATTTCATTCTATAATATATCTTCAAATACACTTTTTTTTTTTTTTTTTTTTTTTTTTTTTTTTGGGATATTTTAATAATAATAATGTTTACACAAGGTCAAATGTTAAAAAAGAGTAATGATGAAAACTGTCTCTCAATCATCTGAGAGACTCCTCTCTGTCTTTCATCAGCATGGCTGATGCTAACCTCCAGGAAAGTGACTTGCTACACCTGCTTGGGCTAATGTTCTCAGTTGACAGGAAGTGGAAAGACTATATTGAATCCATTGCTTGGTCCACTGCTAAGAAAGTTGGTTCATTGTGTCATGTGAGGCAGTTTTTTTTCTCCAGACTCTGTCTTGCATATCTATAAGTCTACTATTTGTCCATGCTTATAATATTGCTGCCACTTATGGTCCAGTGCCCCTGCTATTTACCTTGAGCTCCTTGATAAGATCCAAAGAAGAATCAGCTATATTATTGGTGCTGATCTGGTCGGTCAGTTTAAGTCACTTTCCCACTGCCATAAGGTTGCCTCTGTCTTTTCTATAAATACTTTCATGGTAATTGTTCAGCTAAGCTCTTTGCTATGGTAGCTAGAGTTTTTGAATTATGCGCAGTACTAGACTGGTATTGAGATCTCATCAATTTATAGTTGAGCTGGCTAAATGTAGCCGTAAATTCTATGCTAACAGTTTCTTTTCTTGCACTCCTTGCTTGTGGAACTCCCTTCCTGTTTCATGCTTTCCAACCAACTTTAATCTGGAAAAATTTAATCACAATGTCAATCACTATCTACTGTCTTCTTGATTACTCTTTTCTCTTTCCGCTCATTATTAATGTTTTTGTTCCTAATTCTTCCACACCTTTCTTATCCTTCAAACAAGTTTATTTTCTTGCAAAAAAAAAAAAATATATATATATATATATAAAAGGTGTTTCATTAATAGGGATTATATATAAGGGTGTTTCATTAAGATGGATCAAAGTCAGCAGTTAATAAATCAGGGTTATTGTTGAAAATTTCTTTATTTCTTTATTGGATCTTGTTATTTAAGTCATGGCAATTATGTGTGAAAAATAATATCGCCCAAATGTCCGACAAATCTGAAAGAAAAAATCATTAGATGCTTAAACTTAATTCACATTTAAAATTGGTCCCAGTTGTTGGACCACCCTTTTTATATATATATATAAAATCTCTTGCATTTGGTTGAGCCCGTAGATGTTAACAAGATAGGGGGTGTTTGTGTGTATTATTTTTAGATGATTGTACATGTTCAATCTATTAACAAAGAAAATAGAAGAAGCATACCAAAGAGATTTAGTTTCTGCTATGGATGTTTATTTCTTTTTCTATATTGAAAAAAAAGTTAAATATTTCTTGAGTGTGTCCATTTTTTATTTTGGTTCAGAAATAATTTATGGAAAGTAAGGATAAGAACGGGTAAAGATGGTTGAGTTCAAGTCAGCCTCACACTGACTTGGGATGGCTGAATCTCTACTTCGTGAGTAGGGCTGCTGAAAACATGGAAAGAGAAAGATTTTGTCCTTTCTGGAAGACAGGTCATAGAATTGTACATGTGACCAGAAACCCTTTCTGGATTCTTTATAAATTTCATCATAAGAAAATGAATTTTTTTTTTTTATTCTTTATTATTATTTTATTTATTGGTTTTATTTAATTTTACCACAAGCCTGATTTTAATTCCCCAGAATCAGTTTAGAATTAGATAAGATCATTTAAATCTGCATCTATTGCCATTAAACAAAGTCTATTTGGTCTTTGAATTAGTCTAGTGAAATAGACATTGTTGCCAGGAAGATGTTATTACCAAATTGATGGTGTTCCCTTTTTGTTAAAAAGAGAAGCCTTGTTGATATCTTAAATTTAAACATTGAATTGTAATATGAATGAAGAAAGTGCAAAACAACTTTGTGGTTTGAATAAAAAAACCAGCAAAATCAAGAGGAGACCTGAATTAATCCAGTATTAATGACAAGTTGATAAAACTATTATAATTCAAATATAGAATAAATACAAGATTAATCAGGTATTAATCAATAACTTTATAAAGCAATAATAATCCAAAAAGTATGTTTTGCAATAGAACAATATAGACTAGAAAATTTCTAGTTAGAAAGTAAAGCATTTTCAATTAAGAACATAATGTTTACATATAACAGATGTGCACAAAATAAAAAGATCAAGTTACTTATAAGGACATTTCTTAAAAGATTATAAAGAACATTTATAAGGATATTTCTTAAGAGATTATAAAGTAAGAATGACACAAGTATGTTGTTACCAATTTAACCTACAACAAGGGAGGGACTTGACAAAAGTAAACTGAATATGAGTACAAAAATTTTTTAAAATATTACCTCCTTTTTTCCCCTTTTTGTTGTACCATACCTATGGACGATAATGAGTATGTCTCCATTCACATAAATACAGTAGTAAATACTGTATGTTGGTCTGCAGTTGGAGACTCGTCTTTCATTAAACAAGAAATGCAATATTTATGCTCAGAATGATAGAGAAATATGAATACAGAAGTATGTATAGCTATGTTTTATAGATTATGCTAAAGTGTTTGATAAAGTACAACACAAAGAACTGTTTGAAAATTATATCCTTGATTTATTTATTCAAGATATTAGAACATTCCAACTTTTATTAATACCACCTGTATATAGATAGAAAACGAATTCAGTAAGTTTTAAAATTTATAGAAAAGGTTTATAAGACAAGGATGTGTCTCCTCATCAATTTTTCAACCTTTTTAAATGAGGTGACCCTTCCATAAATTAGAAGTCCTACCATGATTCATTATTACAAAAGTTCAATCTAAACAACATTAGCTATGTAGATGACACAGAGTTGATAGAAGATATGTAAAGGAAACTACAGAAACTTCTACAGGATGTAGAAAAGAAAAGTGAGAAGAAAGGATTAAACATCAATTATAAGACGATAAGAATGTATGCTTACTAGCAAAAGAAATAATAAAACATTGAAATTACAAAGTGGAGATACCAAAATCAAGAAAATATTAAAATTTAAAAATCTATGAAGTGCTTTTACAGAGGATGGAAAATGTTACATCAAAATTTGAAGGCACATTCCAAAAGCTAAGTAAAATATTAAGAAATACGAGAATTTCATTAGAAACAAAGAAAAGTGTATTGAACTGTTATGTAATATCTTTTTTCTTATATGGCAGTGAATGCTGGATAACCTCCTCATGAATGAAAAATAGACTTGAAACAAAAGAAATGTGATTCTACAGAAGGATACTGAGGATACCATGGACTGGATATGTGATTAATGACAAAGTTTTAGAGAAAATGGAAACAAAAAGCACACTTATACTTAACATCAAGAAGATGAAGAAATTTGTAGTGCACATGATAAGGAAAGAAGGTTTGGAGAATTGATACTCACAGGACATATTGAAAGCAAGAGAGACAGAGAATAGCAGGGGATAACCTACTTGGCAAACTTGTGTCAATGGTTGGTAGAACAGGGATTAGGAGAGATAGCAAAAAGACACACTTTACTAAGAGCTTCAAAGGGCAGGAAATTGCAGAGATTCTCTGATTGCCCATGTCCTGAGGAACATGACATAGAAAAGGAAGTGTAAATTATAGTATTTACCATATTCTGTACAGTATTTACATTAGTCGGACTATTGTCCTCATCTTTGTCGCCATATTTGTCACAACGTTTCGGCCGTTGTACGCTCCGGCCTTCTTCAGGTGGTTGGAATTTCGAACTGAACCCTTTATTTCGATCGCTGGGGTAGACTGTTCTAGTTCCACGTGCCATGTTTGATGGATGTCAGTTATCTGTTATCTCCTGCTAATTTTCCCTCTGAAAGTTCTCCACTGCCTTAACCAGGATTTGAACTCACCTTCTTTGGGTCTGTTACCATATTCTGCAGCCAAATGTTGTTTTTAGTCTGATATCTCACACAAGATTACTTTTGATAAGTTGCTTTATCTGCATCTTTGGATGAGACAAGCCAATAGTAAAAGCCTGGCCGATTGACCACTGACCAGTGGTCCATCTCTCAGTTGGACCAATAACTTTACACAAAAAGGAGTAGTGTGAAAGGTCACCTTGACATCTTGCAGCAATGGCTGAGCGACCTGGATTATATTTGGATGACTCACTATAAATTGTGACTGTGAATCACATGCTGTATCAGGTGGCTGTAAGGATCCCCCCCCCGCCACCTCACCAACACTAAAATAAGACAAAGTGTCAGATTTTGTTTTTGTTTGGGTGGAAAACAACTACTTGTATGTAATACTGTGAGAGTGAAAAAAAAAAAAAAAAAAAATGAATCTCTTTCAGGGAGTATATCCAGTGGGGATAGAAAGAAAAAGAAAAGATAAAAAGTCATAAAATATTAGGTTGGTGCAAAAATAATGACGTTTTTTGACGTTACGTCAAAAAACGACATTATTACGTCATTATTTTTGCACCAACCTAATAGATCAAATAAAAGGACAAAAGCAACAAGAGAAATGAATTCTTGAAAGACTCTTGCATATTTTGTCCTGTCGATAAATTATTATCAAGGAGGAATTAACTTAATGCAGTTATTGCATCGTTATATGATTTTTAGATATGGTCATAGTTAATGAGCAAATGGGCATTGCGGTGGTATAATGGTTAGCAAGCTCATCTCTGCTAGATCATTATGACTATTGAGTTTCATCCTTGTTGGGTGCTCCACACTTTCAGCCTTGTGCCACATCTAAGCTATGCTTAAAAAATATTTGGGAACTTCAACATGGTGTAATGGTTAGCAAGCTTACCTTGCTAGATTAATTACAACTGAGTAGTGACTTTGATCTTCACTGGGTGCTCCATTCATCTGACCTTGTGCCACATTGAAGCAACTCTTAGAAAATCATAGAGCACTTTGACATGGTGTAATGGTTAGCAAGTTTAGATCAATTATGACTGAATAGTGAGTTTGATCCCCACTAGGTGCCTCATTCTTTTGGCCTTGTGTCACATCTAATCTACTCTTAGAAAATCATAGAGCACTCTGACATAGTGTAATGGTTAGCAAGCTTGTCTAACTAGATCAATTACAACTGAGTAGTGAGTTTAATCCTCACTGAGTGCTCTTTACTTTTGGCCTTGTTCCAGATCTAAATTCTGCCTAGAAAACCACCAATGAGCAGTACACGTAAAAATTTCATGGTTCTCTGATTTAAATTTTCTGATGAACCATAATTCTTAATTTACTTACTGAATTTTTGTAAGTTCTGTGATGATAGAATACCTAAGGAAATTCTCATTTGGATCTTTAAATATTTGAGGTTAACAACTTTTAAAGAAATATTGCAATAACAATTAATATAAGCATGAATTTAAGTCAGTATTTTGTTGTGAGAATAGAAGTTATTCATTTTATGACTCCTAGTACATTTGTCCCACAAACAATATTTGGCAGACACGTGTGAGTTTGGGTAAAAATAAAATACAAAATAAGGAATTCAAACAAACAATAGATGTATTGAACAGACATGTTACAATAATTAATATGTTGGATTAAAAAATAAAATCCGTTAATTCTTTAGAAAATTTGTAACAACATATTGTCTGCCTCTGCTATTTAGCTTGAGCTCCTTGATAAGATCCAAAGAAGAATCTGCAATATTATTGGTCCTGATCTGGCAGTTTGGCTTCAGTCACTTTCCCACCACTGTAAGGTTGTCTCTCTATATCTCTCTATACGTTCATGCTAATTCTTCCAATAAGCTATGGTATTTAGAATTTTTTAATTTAAGTGCACCACTAGACTGGTATCAATATCTCATCAATTTACAATGTAGATGTAGCTGTAAATTCTATACTAACAAGAGGAAGGAAGTGTGTGCCTTTTTATAGAACTTACAGTGCAACCTACTGGGCATTTGGCAAAGCCAGTTGTGGTAATAAATTAATTCCTTTATTTCTAGCATCATGTGAAAAAAATATTTCTTTTTTCTTTTTTATTCATTATTATTATTTTATTTATTAGTTTTATTTAATTTTCCAACAGTCAATTATTTATTTATTGCTGTTAATGTTCTATTTTTTTTTATATCAATCACTATAATTACAAAGCTTACTTGCCTTAAAAAACATCATCTTTTAGAAATACTTTGTCTCTCTTTTTTTTGGCAAAACATTTAAGTTATTATTTTTACAGTTATAGTTTTATATTATTTATTGATTAATTTGTTCTACTGCTTAACAGTTCTTTGTGGGTTATTTAAAGCCATAGAATATTTTTAGATTGTAAGAATTTTTTTTAGATAACAATGATTTTATTGATACAAGTTCTACTAATTAACTAACTGCTGGTGGGGTGGGAAAAGAGGTCGAGTTATACTGAATCAAAATTTGATAAACAAATGGGAAATTATAATTTGGATATAAATTGGGGGATCAATTCTATATTACAATCAATATATAAATTGATCCTTGAATTTGTGCCCCTGTAGTTTCTATACATTTACAATCCAGAGAATGTAAATAAATCTAAAAGAAATGTGTGTTGCCAATCAGAATTTCATTGATTGATTCATTTTCTATGGCTTATCAACCCTTTGCAGGCTATTTAAAGCCAGAAAATATTTTTAGATTGTAAGAATTTTTTTTTGGAGATAATAATGATTTAGTGATAGTATTAATATTTATTAATTAATCCATAGCTGGGGGGAGAAGAGGTGGATTCATACCTTTCTCAAGGATATTTGCATGTAAGTGAATATAGAAAATCCAACTAGAATTGGAACTTGGCTCTCTAATTAACAATTTTAAGCCATTATTCATTACACCATCTGCACACCCAAGCTTACAGCACCTAGTATTTCTAACCGGTCACCCATCTAGTTACTGACCAGGCTCAATGTTGTTTAACTTTGATAATTGTATAGGAACCAGTATTACAACATGATGTACATAATTATTTAATAACTTATATTATTAAATACAGCTTGAAATACTTATATAGACCTTCTGAGATGGAAGTCCTTTTCATATTATAATTAATAATGGTTAGCAAGATAGTGAGTTCGATCCTCACTGAGTGCCACAATTAAGCTAGGTTTTTAGATCTAAAATGAACAAAAGTCTGCAGTATAATAATTTATTTACTTACATAATACATTTTGGTACCGATATTCAGAGAACTTAAAATGATTACTTGGTTACTTATTTTAGTACATCATTTTATTTACAATTATTACTATGCGACGCAAACATTATAGCCAGTACCTCTTCTAAGCATAGCTTAGAGGAGGCACAAAGCCAAAAGTATGAAGCACCCAGTAAGGATCGAACTCCTGCACAATCGTAATCGGTCTGAGCGTGAAGTTTTAGAGCTGTAAAGTAAAAATAATCAACCAACACTACCTTTTTATAGCCATCTGTCAATTACGTTTTTACATTACATAAGTAGCGAAATAATCGTTTTAAGTATCGCGGTCCATCGAAATAAGTGCTGCGTAATTTGATGCGATAATTTTTCCTTCTTTCTTAGTGAATATGTCACATTTTTATAATTTTTATAAAGTTAAACTAAAAAGTAATACAAGGGAAATAACTCCAAACACTTCCAGCACTCGTAAATGATTTGCTTTCTCAAACAAAAAACTAATTTTTTAGTTTTAAAAGTTTTGAGAATTTTTAGAATAAAATAAATGTGCAGCATACATATATTTTAAACTATTATCATATTACTAGAATAATGACACCGAAGCAATTTAAATTAATTTTCAAGATAAATATTTTGCAGAGTTGTACTAATTATTCACCCTTCTCGTTAGGTCAAGTGTACTTTTTAAAACGCTGAAGAAAAAAAAAAACATTCCATCATTATCAATGGAAAAAAGTCGAATAAAAATAAACTGTTATAAAAGTATTTAAAATAGAAAAACACACACAAAAAGCACAATCCTGTTAAAATTGTTTAATAGCACTCTTTTCTTTCCGAAAGAACTGTAAAAAAAAAACAAACGAATCTAAAGAATTACGAAAACAGATTGTCTCAACAAGAGAGGCGATGTACGTTCTGACCTCGCCATGTTGTTGCTCAATCTGAAGAAAATTCACTATTGTCAATCAATTTTAAAAGTTATTTAAAACTCAATTGTTACTAAAAATTATCAGGTAATTATTTTACTTTATTGTTTACAAGTTATACCTGCATTAAACAAATTACATTTATAATAAGACTTAATAAAAATAAAAATAAATAAACACGTGGGTTTAAAGGGAGTTAACAAGGATAGTGACTTTTTTGCGGTGACACCGCCTGGAAATGTGAACTGCGCCACTCAATCAACTTTAGTAAAAAAAATGTCTTTGTGAATCGGCTGCTGCTTGTTGTGTAACTAACGTCACTTTTTTTTTCCTATTTGTCTTGTGATCATCACTTTTTTTTTATGGTGTGCTTCAGCAGACATTGGTGAGTGGAAATGAATATAATCCCGGTCATTTTCGGCTTGGTAACCACAGTCATTGTCTTATTTGCTCTCATTTGCGATGTCACTGACCCCGGGTGGCCAGAACCACACCAGATTCGACGATCGTTTCGGACCCGGCCGAAAGCGGAAAAAAAAGATGTCCACTCTTCAGACAAGGACAGTGACGTCGAGGCAGACGTTAAGGAAACGGACCAGCTGGTTCCTGGAGGTACATATGAAAATTTATTTTGGTTCATACAGCTGAGTGACACTCATTTTAGTATTTTCAAAGATAAAAAAAGAGGTCCCGACCTGATGCGCTTCTGTGATAATCAGTTGAGTGTAATCCATCCAAGGTTTGTTTTAGTCTCTGGAGATATTGTTGACGCTAAATCCATGGACACTTTTGGATCTAAACAATACCGCGAAGAATGGCAAATCTACAAACAAGTTACGGACACATGTACGAAACGTGTGGATGGCCACTGGTACGAAACTCGTGGTAACCATGACGTGTTTGACGTTCCACATTTCACCAGCTCCAACAATTACTATCGTCAGTATTCCGTTCAAACTAAGTTTCGAAATCAAACTTCTTACATGTTTGATTTTAAAACCGATTTTGGTCACTACTCTTTTATAGCTATGGACGCCTGCCTAGTTCCTGGACCGAGAAGACCCTTCAACTTTTTTGGTCAGCTCAGAGACGAGGATGTCAAACTCCTGTCGGAATTTTCTCGTAAATCCCATGGTAGCAACTTAACCATTTGGTTCGGACACTATCCTACCTCTTTCATTGTTTACCCGAATATAAGGTCTCTTATGAGTGGCGGTATTGCCTACCTGTGCGGCCACCTGCACACACTGGGAGGACTGGTTGAAAAGATGTATACACGACAGAAGACTGGAATGCTTGAATTGGAATTAGGTGACTGGAGAGACAATCGTATGTTTCGAGTCCTGGCTATTGACCACGATCTTCTATCATTTACAGACGAAATTGTTGAACAGTGGCCAATAATTCTCATTACCAACCCTAAAAATGCACAGTTTTTGGCTCCTCGACACGAACCTTTACATCGTATAGGAATGTCAACTCATATCCGTATTCTTGTATTTAACCCAGTTGCTTTGAAATATGTGAATGTTTCAATTGATGGACAGTTTATAGGGTCTGCAGAACATGTGAAAGATAATCTCTATGTGTTGGCCTGGGAAGCAAATAAATACTCAGTGGGTTTACACGAAATTATGGTTACAGTCAAAGACGTTAAAAGTAACAGCCGGACTGTTAGCCAAACTTTCTCTATAAATTATTCGCAACATAAGTTTGCCCTTGTACCGAAGCTTCTTCTAATGATGAACCTATTTGATGTTGGTAAGATACTTTTTTGGTCCCTATTTTCAATCTGGCTAGCTGTTTTAATTCTTCTTCGACGGTGTTCCAACATCAGACCTTACTTGCTCGTCAGCAATGTTCCTGTCATCAATGTTATCTGCTGGTGGTGCAATCTCTGGTTACGGGCGCTTTGGAAACTTACACAGATTGATCAGCTCTTCTACATTACTCTCATTATGTTTGTTTATGTCGGTGTTGGACCTTGGTTCATAGGCGAATTTCTAAAAGACTCAATCGGTTTTATGTTCGTCTGGGGTATAGTTGTCCTAAACACTTTGATTCCAGGAAGTTTCACTTACTTTTTTGGAATTTTCCAAATTTTCACCTTCAACATTCCACTTGCATGTTATCTTGGATATTACTATGACAGAGTAAATTACAAATACCGTTGTTGGTTGGAGTCAGCAGAGAGTCAAGGACAAGACTCTTTTCGGCCATCTTTCTGGTGGCTTGTCGTCATGGATATTCCACTGATAATACTCTTTCTTTTACAGTTTTATTTGGCATTATCTGGTTTCCCCAAAGCATATGGAATTATGGCATTTTATTTGTCTCCTGTGAGGACCTGGAGTGCACTTATGGTTTTTCCATTGAATTTAATAGCATACCGACAAGCATGTCGAAAGACTTCTAGCAGAGCATCCACCAGCTCAAGATAACAGTTTGTTTTTTTTTGCAAGGTCATAAGAATGGCCACACTTTGTTTAATTGTTACTTATGGTCATTCAATTTCTTTTATTTTTCTTTTGAAAAAGATATACCCCATATTTTTTGCCAAATAATGTATACTGGTATATGGTATGTAACCATAATTTGGTCAGAGATATTATTTAAAAAAAATATATATTTTTGATTTTGTAACCCCCTCCCCAACCTAGTTTTGATAACAGTTTGGAGGGTACAGAGAACACATCTTGTTTGGAATACAATTAAAAAAGTATATTTAATCAAGAAACTTTTGGACAAAAAGTGAGTGTGTTGTTTAGTTACCAGGTTCCACAGCCAGAAGGCCTGCTGTAAACTATGACTAATGGTGTAATGTGAGTGGGGAAAGAGAGGCAGTTGCCCTGGGTGCTAAATTGTTAGGTGCACAAAAAAAAAATAATTAGGTTGAGAAAATAGGTAAGAAACTAGAATTTATAACGGCACATAGATAAGGAGCAGGTGCAATAGTTTGAATTGTTCTGAATGCTCAAACCCCAACCTGTGTCACTATGACCTTTTGTTTTTATTGTGGAATGTGATTTTTTTTTTTTAAATTTTTTAAAGTAAAATTTGAGAGAAAAAGTAAACATTACCTGGCAGGAAATATGGTAGTTATTATCTGAAACAGTACAAATGTTACATCTCATTTTATTTTGCTCAAACTGCATTTCATAATACAGTATTGTGAAATTTAAATATAGCAATTTTGCTGTACAATACATTGTAAAATTTCAATAAAAATGATTTTTATAATTTACAATATTGTGAAATTTAAATATGTCAGCTTTTCTAATATAATTAACAGGTTGAGAAATTATGGATTGCTGTAAAACAAACAAAATCAACAGTAATTGTGGCCTAAGGTTTATAACCTTATTGATGGAAGCTATGCTTAAGTACATTTTTTGTATATTTAGTTGTGGATAAACTGTTGCTTGCATCATAGTGATATAATATGTACCCAATTCTGTTAAAAATATTTACAGTGTCTTGTATTTCAAACTGTTTTAAAAGTTGTACCTTGATTCCTTTTGTTTTGCAGTATTAAAATTTGTAACTAAATATTACCATTTTTAAATTTTTTTTTTTTTTTCACCATATTTATATATACATGCATACATTTCTATGTACACATACATTATATAAGTTCTATTCTAATAGTTTCTTCTCTTGCACTTCTTACCTGTGGAACTCTCTTCCAGCTTCTTGCTTGTGTGTCAGCTATAATCTTCAAAAATTTAAATGTCACAGCAACTGTCATCTGTATCCTTATATATATATATATAATTGAAATATATATTTATATATATATATGTATATATTTCATTTAAATGCTACATCAACTGTCATCTCCTGTCTGCTTCAATCATAATCTTTTATTATCCGCTCTGCTCAGTAATGTTTTTCTCTGACTTTTTTCCCTTCTCACTACTCTTTTGTGTCTTAGTGGCTTTATTACCTTGCTTGGAATGAAATGATAAAAAAACAAAAACATTTATACACACACACATATAAAAGAGAGAGAGAAAATTAATGTGGAGAAACTTATCCCTTAACTGAGTGGTGTTGTTTCAGTCATGCCAATTTTGAAGTTTCACGAATGTATTGTTGTAATGACTTTACTCTTCAGGACTGAAGCCAATAGCCCTGAAGAGTGAAGGCATTACAACAATACACTTGTGAAACTTCAAAATTAGCATGACTGAAACACCACTCAGTTAAGTGTTAAGTTTCTCCATATTAATTCCATTAATGCTCTATCCTTACCTTTTGATATCGAGCACTTTAAGACAAAGACCTATCTGCTTAAAATGCCTTTCCACCAGTAAACTATGGAAAAGAACCAGCAATTTTGGCATCTAACACTCTTATAATTTAATACTATATATATATAAATATATATAATTATTTTTTATAAAAAAAAAAATTTATAACATAAATATGTTATAAAATCACTACAAAAATAGCCATTTTGTTTCAACACCCTCAGTGTCTTATCAAGTGATGATGTTGAATACTTTGTATTGAGCACTCTTTTAAGAATAGTAATTGTTGGTTATTGGAATTCATTCCGTATACAGCAATTATATACTTGTGTGTATATATATATATATATATATATATATATATATATATATATATATATATATATATATATATATATATTTTTATCAGTCAACATGGCATTAAGTAAATAGTTCAATAAGTAATTTCTCAGTTGTTATCCCAAAAATAAACTACTACAACAAAAAAATTCTTAAATTGCCATATTAGTAAAAAAAATGCACCCATTTAAATTTTCAAAAATTCAGCCTTAGTGCTGCGACTACATGCTCCCCAAGTTTGTATCTGTTATCAATAACACATTTAAAAAAATATATATTTCAATTTGTATTATATTTTTTTGTCTCGGATGCTATCAGGATTTTACCATAAAGAAAATAGTTTTCATGCTTGATGATGACTGGTAGAACCATCGAAGGTACTAGTGTATTTAAGGAAGACCTAATACAGTTTATAATTTTAAAAATTAGGGATCATAACATTCATTGAGTGATTAGTAGGTTAACGAATCTTTAAAATTTTGTTAGCGAAGGGATTTTGCATTTTATATCATTAACTTTACTAATTTACTTTTTGTATGCATGATTCATTGTAATATATATATATATATATATATTCATACATGCACATATACAAATATATATATTTAGACACATACAAATACACGCACATATATTATGCATATATATAATACAAATAAATGTAATTTTCACTTAGCTGATTGATATATTCAGCTTCATCTGCATATAAATTGGAAAATATCCAGAATCCTCAAAAAAATCTATATGGATATCAGAGATATATGTTGCATAACAATACTTTAAACACACTGGAAGTTCACCATAATACATCTGAATACATCTGAACACAATTTTGACTTAATAAATGCCAATTTGATCAGGGGTGGGGGGAAGGATTCACTAAGGAGAAAATGCATTGAGAGTGCACTAATTTCACAATTCTAAACAATAAACCTAAGACCGGGACCTTTATAATATCAAAATTAAGCCATAAAAGTACAAATGTGATATATAATCTAATACAGAAACAATAACGGATTTGCTCAGTGGATTTATTTAAAATCCAACAGACATCAACAACTCTTTATATATAAAGATGTTTTTAATTTAATAAATTAATTTGCCTCATCAATGACCAGAGTATATATATATATATATATATATATATAAAAAAATAATATTAAAGGTCATTGATATCTCAATTTAATTTATTGTCCCTCTTATCCTCAAAAAAAAATAAATGTCTTTTTACTTACAGTTTTGTCTTTTCATTCCAACCTGAAAATCTGAAACTAATACATGTCATAGTAAAAAAATAGGTTGTTTAAAAGGATTTTCCACTTTGTCTCATTATCTTCATGCATTGTACCTTTTTCTTATCTCATATATATATATATATCTATATATATATAGAGAGAGAAATAATAATATGTATTTTTTCCTCGTTCTTTTCTACATTTTGAATATAAAATTTTAAGTATGTTATTTTGCATCAATTACATTTATTACCACCAGAACTCTTTGTGCAATATTATACTTTTTTATATATATATATATATATATATATATATATATAAACCTTAAATGTTATTATACTGGATACTTCATATTTGAAATAAACGTCCCATTGTTATTTATTTATTTATTATTATTATTATTAATTCTTTTGAAATTACACATACATTTATACATATTTATATAAACACACTTCTTGTCACACATGAAATATCCATGAAGAATGTCTTCGTAAGTATTAATTTATATAAGGATAGCCTGATACTTTTCTGGTAGGGGTTATATGATGCAGTTTATATAACATATATAAATATATTAAACCTTATTAGTTCTTGTATGTAAATTAACAATTTATGCTAATATTCTTAACACAAGTTATACAGGTGTTCTTTTATGACTGATATATACTTATATCTTACAACCAATTAAATAATTCCTAGAAGTATGTACTGTATTTTTTGGTGTATAAGACACACTTATCCCAAATTTTGATGTCAATATCTACTTACATCTCATACACTCAAGGTATGAATGATATATATGATCTACCCAAGCCATGTGTGAATATATTTATGCCCATTTTAGTTCATTTGAATGTGCTATTTATAACAATATTCAAAATTCAAATGTGCAATGCACTTGACCAATCAGTGCTTAATTAGCATTGGTAATTATGATTAAGTAATGTATAGTGGCTCGGATTGAGAAATCTGAGAGCCAAGTTCGAATTTCAGTCGAATCCATTACATTCGCTTACATGCTTGGGAAAGGTATGAATCCTCTTCTTCTCCCCACCAGGTATGGGTAAATAGCAGGACAGACTGGGTACTATAGCCTTGGATGGCAACTAGTCTAAAGAAAAAAAATTGGCAACCTATATTGGGGAAAAAAAAAAGGATCGTCAGTCATGTATCGAAAGATACATGATAGCCTAAAAATTTATCATGCATGGCACATTTTGACTGACTTTCCAGTCAAATCCATTAAAATTTACTTTCATTTGCTAATACCCTTGGGAAAGTTATTAATTTTCTCCCCCCCGCTATGGGTAAATAACAGGACAGACTCGGTTGTATAGCCTTGATGGTAACTGGTCTACTGCAGAAAAAAATGGCAACCTACTGTGGGGAAAAAATCTGCCTTGTCAGTCATTTATTGAAAGATACTATGATAGCCTAAGCATGCATCACACATGGCATGTAACTGACTGACTGAATCATCCATTTAATTTTCATTGGATACTTGGCAGTCTTGTGCATGCTTGCTTTTATTTTGGATGTGTCACCAGTACTGTAACTTAGGCCTAGGAAGCAAAATAGTTTGGGCAAAGTTTAACCTTTGTGTCTGCAGAAAAAAAATGATGTCTCAAAAGAACATTTATTCCCTTGATACCACTCTTACTCTATACACTTTTGTCTCCTGCAAAATGTTTATTGAGCAATGATTAACATTTTATAAAACCCAAATATATGAAAGTGGTTTTATAGATTTTCTATATTCTTGAGAATTGACAACATGGATACCAAACATCCTTTATTTATTAGATTGCTTATTTACAGGATTAAAAAAAATTATCTAAAAGTTACCAAAATGGTATATTTTGTACCCCTTCACAAAAGAATTTGGGCAATGTTTAAACTTTTACCCACAAAAAAAATGGTGAGTGTCAAAAGAATGATTATTCCTTTGGCACCATTCACTTTTGACTCCTTTGGTAATGTTTATTGTTTTAAAAACTGTAAGCCTATGAAGCTTTATTTGACTAATTCAGTTTTCACACTGAAAATGTTTATTCTATTATAGTGGATGGTTACAAGCAAGAGAGGAGATGGGATGTGCTTATTTTATTTCCACAAAAGCAATGATTAGAATTATAAAACCCAAACATGATAAGTGAATTTATACATTTTCTTTGTTCTTGAGAATTGACAACAAAAATATTAAACATTATTTATTAGATTGAATAATAATAAAAAAAAACAAACTTGTTTTTGTAGTTATTTATATAATGGTAAATAATGAATATTGCATTGTAGTTAGTATACATATTTTGATAATTTTGTAATTTTTTTTAATAAATTTTTGAATAAAAACATTTCTTTCCAAATTCTTTCTTTTTAAAATGGTAAATAATAAATATTGCATTGTACTTGATTCACATATTTTTATAAACATTGCTGGGGGAGTCAGAAGTGTATACAGTAATTGCAGAGTCAAAGAAATAACGATCCCTTTGATACACTGTCTTTTTTGCAAGCAAAAAGGTTAACATTACCATAGTTTATTTCAATATATACTAATTTTTAAATTGTCAGATTGAATTTTTTTTCAATACGATTCTTTCAAATACAGCTTCCAAAACTTTGTCTTCAAAATAAGGGTATTTTATAGCTGTAGAACTAGCAAAGAGTATATTAAAAAAAAACACAGTATGTCGGTGGCTCATCTAATAATGATGTAATTCCTATAAAGATTTGTATTATTTAGAAACAGTTTCTTTGAGCCTAGCAATGATTTCTATAAGTTGTGGAAAGCTGAAGAGGTGAAAATTTGGCCTTGTAAAAAATATATATATATATATATATATATATATATATATATATATTCAACTGAGCTACAAAGAAAAAAAAACATGAACGTTAAAGAAGAAACAGATAAAGTGTAAATACCAGCTTTTATAAGCAAGATATAGTTGAGGTGATTTTTTGCAAAAATTATTTTATTTCATTTTTGTTATGTCAAGTTTCTTATTTAAAGACTGTCTTTGTATGACAGGAAATAGAGTAGACTCACAAAAGTTTCTTATTGACTCCTCTTACTACAACTCCTACTTTTTATTTCAGACCACCCATTTGCTGCATTACCTGGACATAGAATTAGACACAAAAATATGTGAGAATGTTTAAAAAAAAATATATATTCAAATCTATTTGAAAGTGTGTTAATAGAAGAACTATCTTTTATATGTCGGGTCTCTTCAGGACGTTGGCGATTATAGCTGTTATGGTCCAATATCCTCGCACCACAGTTATGGTCCAAGGTTAGAACCAAGGAAGAACAACACGAACACAAGAGTAGTATAACAAAGATATATTACAACAGAAATATAGTACAAGAAGTTGAAGGTGTTAGTAATGACTGTCCGTCTGGTTTAGAGTGAACTAATATTGTCTTGACTCGTTACACCATTCATTCATTATACCTCTTGAGAGGCGCAGTATTTATAGTGTCAGGAAGAGTCCATTATTGTTATAGGTAAGTTCCCATAACAATAACCCTCCACCTCTTCCTATCCCTTGTAGCTCTTAATAAATTTTGTCTTTTTGTTATTTTTACTAAACCCTGTTCTGCCATCCATTTGCTCAAGCCCATTGAGTATGTGACATGCTGCTTTCCTCTGTTACTCTTTCCCTCAATCTGTCCTGTGAGTATCAGATTTCCCAAGCTCTCCTTTCTCATTATGTTCCCTAGAAATTTCAACTGCCTCTCTAAGTATAAGTTTTCTTTTTATTTCTATCCTTTCCAAAACCTCATTATTGTACCCATGTTTGACCCATGGTATCCTCAGCATCTTTCTGTAGAACTACATTTCTGTTTCTTCAAGTCTCTTCTTCATCTTTGAGATTCTCTGGCATTCACAGCCATACAGGAGGAAAGATATCACGTAACAGTTCAGTACTCTTTTCTTTGTTCCTAACAAAATTTTTCTGTCTCTTAATACTCTGCTTAGCTTTTGGAGTGCATCTTTGGCCATCCCAATACATCTTTGGATCTCAGTGTCATGTTTAAAGACTAAAACTTTGCAGATTAATAATTTGATATATGTTTTAAATGCTGTGTAAATTTTATCTTTCTCCATAATTTATGAGTTAATTTATATTTTAAGTTGGTATCCAATCAGTAGGGATATCATATCTAATTATTTTTAATAAAAAGAAGTTTTTATTTTGTCTGAAATTGATTAACTAAAAGAATATCATTCTTAATTAGCACATGTGTTATGACCTGCCAAGACCTCATAAATAATCGACTATTCCATTTTGACCTTAAGGAAAGATGGAAAAGGCATATCAGAGATGCTGTTTGTTTTGATAATTTTGTTGTTTAAAAAAGATGGAGGAGGTATTTTAAATTGAACCTCATATGTTTGATTCTGTTAAATGGAAAATCTTGTCAGTTTTAAATATTTTTTATTTGTACCCTCTTACTTCTTTAAATAATGACCTGCATTCATACTTATTGTCATTGTAATATTTTCTTAGATTTATTAAGCTCAAATATTTAACACTAGCAGTAGAGCCCGGCATTGCCCGGGGATGTAACAGTAAGAGATAGATCAAGTATCGACCATTATAAAGACTGAAAAATAAAATTGACAAAGATTATTGTTTAAGGTTGACAGACACGCATGTCTTAATCAGTTTTTTTATTTTGTTTATTTGTTTTTTTTTTATGAATTGGTCAAACCCAAACTCAAACAAAAACATTGTTTTCAATTGTTATGAGTCTACCGATTGAATAGAATTTTATTATAAACAATTGTCTTGTAAATGGAATTTTTAAAGCATTCTGAATGTAAAATAAAAAAAAAAAATGTGCAAGACAATAAGAAACACTACCTGCCAAAAAAAAAAAAGTGAAGTTTTGTTGAAATCGGTTGAAAAATGTAGGAAATCCGATCCCATATATAAACAAACACACACACACACAACAACCTGGGTTTTATAATAAGTATAACTCGATATGAGTTGTCCCCCTTTTGTTTCTCTCGAAAACAGATGCCTCTTAATCGTGTTTTCAAATTGATTTCATGCAAAAACAATTGTGTTTTTCCAATTTTTTGTGCTGTCAGAACCACCAAAAGGTAATTTTACATAGTCCTGTGAAGTTTTGTTGAAATCGGTTGAAAAATGTAGAAAATCGATCCAATATATAAACGTACAGACACACACTCACACACACACACACAACCTGGGTTTATAAGTATGATTACAATAGGGGCATTTGCACAGGTATTTTATAGTTGTAGAACTTGCAAGGAGTTTATTCAATCATTAATTTAGAAATTATGATTCATCAGAAAATTCAAGTTGCAAAACCGTGAAATTTTCACAGGTATATTTCGTGTTCTGATAATGTGTCTGTTGTAATTTGAATCTGTTTAATAGAATATCATATCATTCTTCTTCTTAATTAGCACGTGTTATGCCCTGCTAAGACCTCATAAATAATGAACTATTCCATTTTGATCTTTAGGAAAGATATAAAAGGCATATCAGAGATGCTGTTTGATTTCAGTGAGAAAAAGAAAGGAGATAATACTCTCATAGGTTTAATGTTTGCTTCTGTGAAATGGAAAATCTTGTCAGTTTTAAATATGATTAGTCTGATTGTAAATAATGTAAAAGATCTTAATTTAGATTTGCGTTTTAGTGAAATATGGAAAGTCATTTGAAATTAGCTGACTAATTTTTCTGGCAGGCACAGATGGTAGTTGGGGAACTTGCTTTTGTCTGATATTTTTATATTGTTTTTGTGTATAGTGAAATGTTTGTTTTTAAATGTGGGGTTAAGCGTAAATGAAAAGGAACTTTGATCTGAAAGTAGGTGAAACTATTGAAAAAATAAGAAGGACTGTAAGTTGTATAATGGGTATAACATCAGCGTTTAATGGTGTAAAAATCTGACGGAGAAAATCTTGAAATCCGATGCTTTTGGTAATTCTAAAGAACAAATGAGTATTAGAAAATCTATGGAAGACTAAAAAAAGGATTGACATCATCCATCATCAAAGGAAGAAATAGTAAATCAGAAGTTTATGGTTGAACTAAATTTTAATTCTGCAAATTTAAATTTATTAATCTGATACAAATTCAAACTATATTCCTGCTGGAAATTTCTCTCTCAAAAACATCTTGATATGATGTTGTGTATGTGTTTGTGTATATATATATTTAATCAATTCACCTCAATTGATTTATAATACCACTGAAATAATTATTTAGAAGTGAAGGAGAAGGAAAAGACTTTAGAAATCACTGGAAACCCAATAATAGTATAAATTTCAAAGTTTAGGTTTAGATGTTAGAAGAATAGAACCACTGGATAGAATTTGAAGAACGAACCCAATTTTTTTATTGTGTGTGTGTATATATGCATATATATATATGTGCATATATATATATTTTTATATATGTATGTATATGTGCATATATATATTTTTTATATATGTATGTATATAATGCATATATATATTTTTATATATGTATGCATATATATTTTATATATATATGTGATATATTTTTTATATATATATATATATATATATTTTTTATATATATATATATATATTTTTATGTATGTATATATTAATATATATTTATATATATAT